>VDFB02001751.1:0-35125 GCA_007258455.2 Sequoia sempervirens
CTTTAGAGAAATCAAATAATTTTGAAAAATCCAAGTGCTACTGTTTGTCCTTAGGGATTTCATCCTTAGAGGCTTCTAAGTATTTGGATTTATATCTCAATTTTCTCTCTTTAAAGTCAACATTGGGGAACTATTGCCTTGATTTTCTTGATTTCCACATAATGGACCTTATGGGATGAAAATAAATTGGGACATAGACATCTAGTTTGAAAAGCTAAGAAAGAAAGTGTGTTTTTGGTAAAAAAAGAACTCATTAAGCGAAGATAAAAGACAATTGGACCTCAAATTTGTGCGTGTTCTCATGATTTCCAAAAAGATCAAAATCCCAAAACAAAAGTCTTTGTGCAAAAGTTCCAAGTTAAGAAGTCATACTCAAAAATCCATCAAGAAGTGCAACCGAAAACAACATCTCAAGATAAGCAAGAAGTTCACAAGGTTTTATAAACTCATTTCTTTGAAAAATCTGGATATATATGCTCAATTTGAACCACTTATTTAGAAGTATTGCATGTTCTTCAATACCTAGGTCTTGTAAGAAAAAGTCTCTCTAGGTTCACTTAGGATCAAAATCAACACTTTCATCCATCTTCAAACATCAATCAAAATCCATTTCACAAACAACTCTTAGAAATCTTGGAAAAATCCTTCATGCTAGACTTTTGGAAAATCCTTTAAATCAAAAATCAAAAACATCTTGTTTGACAAGTGTGTGTAGATGAATCCTTCTTCATACATTTAGTTAAATTATCACCTTGTGGACAAGTTTATCCCAGGATAACATCCAACATCTTGGGGTTTATAAATTCATTATCCAAAATCAAAATCAAAATCGAATCCAAAATCAAATCAAACCAAATCAAGTCCAAAATCTAAAATCTAAAAGTCCTAAAGTCTAGTATATCCTTCAAGGTGTCTTAAGAGTTCAATCATTCACATCATCCATCTCTCACTTATCTCATCACCACCCTTTGATCCTTAAACATCCTAGATTTTATTTTTTGTGCTAAAATTTTAGATCAATCTAAGGAGTCAGAGGTTCACCTCCCATATTCCTGAAAAATGATCCTTATTTTATGGTCCAAACGAGATCTCAACACAAGAAAAACCTGGAATCCAACAAAGAAACATCCACTTCCAGTGACTTGAGTCAAACTGCTCTTGAAATCAATCCCATCAAATCTAGCAATCCCCCACTCAACCCTCCTCAACTACCACAAGATCCTCAAGAGGAAGGTTGTCAGGTGGAGGATATCACCAACAATGTCCTAGGAATGACTCAAGACGAAATCATAGAAATGGTCCAAAATCCTAAAAATCACAAAACTGTCAACATTATGATGAGACTTAATCCTTCACAATACATGTTAGAACTAGCAAAGGAAGGGGCTAAACTCCCTTCTGATTATGATATAAGCACTATTGTGGAAAAACATTTTGAGAATATGCCACTTGTACCATTCACACCACCTTTTCAAAACATCATCCAAAAGATCCCACAACCCACATCATCCCTTGCTCCAACTAAACCCATAGTCACCAAGGGGAGTTCATTACATCATGCTCTTCAAACACACCCCCTTGTAAATAACCAAAATTTGGACGCAAACACCATCTTGGGTCTATCAAATACTATTCCCCAAGATCCCAAGTATCCATACATTCCACTCATCTTTCATGACACCAACAATCCATTCACTTTTGCCACAACACCGGCATATTCTCTTACTACACAAGTCTCTCTCCCCATGGTATCACAAGGACAAGCAGGTCTATTCAGACCAGGGGGAATCTTGGCACCTCATCATCACTTTCTCAAGGAAACCTACCACCAATTCCTCCACCACTACCTCCTCTAACATCAACATCCACATCAATCATTGGTTTAGGGCAACCCCCTTTACCTAACATATTGATCCCAAATCAATCAAACCAAAACAATCCTCCAATCATAAATCAAGTCAGTGTACCGAATCCTCCAAACATGCCACCAATATCGCAACAATAGGTGACATCAATCCAAGCAACACAATCAATCACTACACCTCAAAATGTGATCTCCCAAGGACCCAGCATATCAATCGCACCATCTACCATAATCACTCAAACAACATCTCAACAACCACCTCAACAAAATCTCATCACACCATCTCACACTATTATGAATCCTCCACCACCACCTCCAAATCCAAACATGGCGAATTAGTACAACATTATGCTGCAAGCAGCCCAACAAGCCTATCAAAAGGCACTTCAGTAATTCCAAAATCAACAAGCCACACAAGTTGCACATCAACCTACACAACAAGTGCAAGCACAACAAGCCACACAAGTTGCACAACAAGTTGCACAACAAGCGCAAGCACAACAAGTTGCACAAGCCACACAATAAGCACAACAAGCTACACAAGCTATGCAAGCCACGTAGGTTACCCAAGCTGCTCAAGAAGCTCAAGCTTAGTCCTAAGCTCAGTATCAAGCACAACAACAAGAAGCTCAATATAAATCATATCAGCAAGCTTTGCAACAAAACCAAGTGCAATAAGAAGCAACTCAGCTATTAGCTCAACAACAAGCCTTGTTAGCACAAGAACAGCAAGACCAACAACAAGTGTTGTTTGCACAGCAACAATTACAGGCATACCAACAAGTGTTGGTCACATATAAAAACTTGCAACCACCTCCCACAAACACACAATGCAATTTTCCCATCACCCCAACAATTAAACCACCTCAAAACACATTCATACCAACTCTCGATCCGCAAAATGACATGTTTGCACAAATCAAATTACTCTCACAACAAGTGCTAGACCTCCAATCGAGAAAGACAACAAAAACACAAGGGAATTTGTACCCTTATCTGTTTGACAAAATCATTGCAATGAAGCCATTCCCACAAGGATTCAAAATCCCTAAATTTGACAAATATTGTGGGATGGGTAATCCCAAAGATCACATCAGGGAATTCCATGTACATTGTATGGAAGTTGTGTACGATGAGTCTTATCTAATGTGAGTATTCCCTCAAATTTTGGTTGGTCTAGTAATAGAATGGCTCTCCCGTCTTCCCCCTCGGATCAAAAAGTTCCAAGAAATTGTGGACTTATTCATACAAAACTATTCGTTCAACATAGGCATGGATGTGAGTCTAGAAGAGTTATCCGCCTTAAAACAAGCCAAGGGAGAGACATTTGCATCTTTCTTACAATGATGGAAATCCAAGTCCAATAGGAGAAAATGGGCTATGTCAGAAGAACAACAAATCTGTACTATCATCGCCAACCTTGAAAAAACCTTATCCTTCCATCTGAAAATGCAATGCATCATTACATATAACTAGTTGATCCCCAAGGCCCTCAACATCAAAAGAGCCCTTATCGCACAAGGGGGAACACCTACATATCAAGATAACCATCCATCAACTAGTTACAACGAAAAACCTCACACATGGGGAAAAAAATAGCAATGTCACTAACAATGGTGTGGTCGACGCCAAAGTTATAATCAGTGCTCCAAGGAAAAACACACAATCATATCAACAACCGCAAGCACATAACCAAAACAACACACAAGCCAACACAACATCAAAACAACCCAACAACCAAGTGGTCAATAATCTAAATAATCAAGGGGGACCACCCCCATGGAACAAGTATACCCCCAAACGGAAATACACACCCCTTGGGGAATCAATAAAATCCGTCATGAAAAAATTGGTACAAGAGAATCTCATTAAAATCCTTGTTTATGAGAACTATCAAGAGCCCCAAGTGAAACCACCATAGTATAACAAAAAATCACCTTTGCGATTTTCATAAAATCAAGAGGCACACAACGGCCAATTACATGAGATTGAAAAATTTGATCCAAAACCTTATCGATGACAAAACCATAAATGTTGAACAACCTACCAGAAATTAGGACCTCAAGATATACACGAATTTGATGCCAGATCACAATAAAGGGAACAACAATGGAAAGGAAAAGTATAACAATGTGAACCATGTTTATTCAATCATGTTGTTGTGTCCTTAGATGAATGGGTCATTGTTGTCAACGTCAAGGGAGCTAGAGCCAACTGTGGAGTCACCACACGCAGAGACAAAGTTACCATTCCACAATCACAACCACCCAAGGCACTAGCTTCTAATCCAAAATCCATTCCCAATGGTTATAATGTCTTGGACCGACTGAAAAGAACCCCCACCCAGATCTCCACCATGGAGTTACTGAAAAGCTCACCTGCACATAGGAGAATCCTAGAAGAAGCATTAGCCACATCCTCTATCCCAACGGATCTTGATGCAAACTAGTTCCAAGCTATGGTTGGACACATCACCACACCACATCTCCTAACATTTTATGATCATGACTTCCCAACGCAACCATCTCATAACCGTGCACTCCATCTTGAAGTCTTGGTACATAAGAACAAAGTCAAAAGTGCAGGTCTAAATATTTGTACCCTCAAACTAATAAAGAATCTAGGATTCTCCTAGGACGTCATTGAAAAAGGTAAAGGTATAATAATCAAGGCATATGATGATCAAGAAAGAGTGTCTCAAGGAACTATTCAACTTCATATTCAAGTAGTGCCAACTATCATGGAAACCACATGCCAAGTCCTTGATCTCGAATTACCATACAATATCCTCCTGGGGTGCCCATGGATCCATGGGATGCAAGCTATCACCTCCACCTTCCTTCAATGTGTCAAGTTTCCTTATCAAAATCAAGAGGTCACAATCCATGGTGATCCTGAGCCATTTTATTATTGCAAGAATCTGGAAGCCAAGTACTACAAGATCCCTCAAGTCCCAAAGAATGATGAAGGCCCTAAAACTTCGTACATAGATCCATCTACCTTAACCTCCACTTCTGAGACAAAGACACCTGCCATTCCTAAAATCTCTGATATTGAAGTCATTATCCAAGCCAATGGGTGTGGGGACTACAAAATGAAGAAGAGTGCTTTTTTAATAGGAGAGTTACCTCAATCTCCTAGATCTCATGGGCAACCGCATCCAAATAACACCTCATCTCAAACCTTCAAATCATACCCCTCCAGATTCAAGTGTTGGGGGGACCTAATCCAGGAAGTGGTAGACAAAAAGGACATATCAAGTCTACTATACCAAGATAACATGCCCACACTTGACCTTCCCATGGATGATGACAATAAAGGATTGCAAATGATGCTTGGCATGGGCTACAATAAGAACAAGAAACTCGGGAAAAATGACAATGACCTATTAGAACCTATCATTGTTGATAAAAACATAAGGAATCTTGTCCTTGTATGTACCCCTCTGAGGATAACCATACTTGGAAAAGCTTCCCTGGTTAAAATGGTCAAAGCTCCTCCTCAGTTATCGATATCCAAAGGTTTACCCTTAGACAACTATACCTTTGATATAACTGATGTGTGTGACGAAAATCCCCTCACTGATTTACCTATCCTATTTGAGGACTCTTCCTTGTTAATGATCTCCACTATGTCTTTTGAGTCAAACAACCAAACTAATGAGCTAAAGTTAGTCTATCCCCAACTCATTGACTATGACCAACGAGGACCACCAATTTTGGACACGTTCGAAAATGATGAGGCTCTCTCAAAATTCATGGGATTGCAGGATACCATACCATATGGGGATCATAAAGCAGGATTCAACATCGAGCTAGACACACATGCCTACTATGGGGAGACAATTGAATCCCTCAATCACAAAAGTGAAAATTTAAAAATAATATCTAGGTCTTTAAGTGAAAACCACACTATGGCACTTTTTGACCTGAAAAATAGTAAAAATAAAGGACACATCCAATGGTGAAAACCTCTCTGAGGCACCAAAGGATGAGGGATTCAATCTTCCCCTTAGTGCTATACATTAGGAAAATTCAGCAGTTTTAGCAGAGAAGTGTAATCCAGTCAATCTAGGAACAGAAGAAAAACCACACATAACCTTCTATGCAGAATCACTTTTGACATAAGAGTAGGAACTCCTAGCTTCACTCCTGAGGGAAAGAAAGGTAAAATTTGCATGGACCTATGTCGACATGCCTAGTCTTGACCCAAAAATTGTGGTTAACCATCTAGCTGTCTATCCAGAAGCAAAGCTAGTAAGACAAAAACTAAGAAAAATGCATCCACAAATAGCATTACTAGTCAAACTGGAATTATAGAAGCTCCTTGGCGTTGGCTTCATATGGCCAATTGATTATCCAGAGTGGGTTTTGAATCTTGTGCCTGTCTCTAAACCCATTGGGGGCATCTGCATCTATATGGACTTCAGAGACCTTAACAAAGCATGTCCCAAGGATGACTTCCCTCTCCCAAACATAGACATGATTGTGGATATGACAGCAGGACATGAAATGCTATCACTAATTGATAGATTCTCAAGGTACAATTAGATCATGATAACTAAGGATGACCAACATAAGATGGCTTTTACTTGTCCATGGGGGACCTACTGCTGGAACATGATGTCATTTGGTTTGAAGAACACTAGAGAAACCTACCAAAGAGCTATGATGCTAATCTTCCACAACATGATTCAAAAAATTGTGGAAGACAATGTAGATGACATATTAGCCAAATCAAGGAAGCACCAAGATCACATAGCAGCACTAAGCTCTATCTTTTACAGCCTAGAGAAGTACAAAGTCAGACTCAATCCAAAAAAGTGTCTTTGGTGTACAATCAGGGAAACTGCTAGGGTATATCGTGTCTATGAGGGGGATTGAGATAGATTCTGCCAAGGTCAAAGCAATTCTTGAAATGGAAGCACCAAGAACATTAAAGTAGTTAAGAGGCTTACAAGGAAGACTCCAATCCATCTGTCAATTCATAGTGTAGTTAGCAGATAAGGCTATCCCATATTCTCATCTACTCCACAAGGGGGTAGCATACAAATGGGATGAGAAATGTGATCAGGAATTTAATAAAATCAAAGAGTAATTGCTCACACCACCAGTCCTTATGCCACCAATTCCAAACAAGCCATTGATCATATACATATCAGCAACAATAGCAACCCTTGGTGATCCCTTAACTCAACATGATGAAAATGGGAAAGAGAGATCTTTTTACTATATTAGTAGAACTATGATGGGACATGAACTGAACTACACATTCATTGAGAAGGCTTGCCTAGCAATAGTGTTCGTTGCATAGAAATTTAAACACTATATGTTGACCCATCAGATTAAATTCATTGCTAAAATAGACCCTCTCAAGTATCTCTTTTCAAAGGCAACACTCATAGGATGTATGGCTAAATGGGTTATGATCCTCACAAAATATGATATTGAGTATGTAGAAAAAAAAGCCATCAAAGGCCAAGTGATTGTAGACCAACTAGCAGAAGCATCTCTATATTCAGAAAACCCATTGGTATCAGAATTTCTTGACGATTCAATCTCTAATCTTAGCATAGCAGATCATTGGAATGTATATTTTGACGAGTCCTACACATAGCATGGGTCGAGAGCTGGAGTATTTTTCATCACACCACAAGGAGACTGCATACCGAAGTCATATAAGTTTTCTTTTCCTTGCACAAAAAACATTGCAGAGTATGAGGCTCTTGTAATAGGACTCAGAATAGTAGTACAGTGGCAGATCATGGCACTTAAAGTCTATGGAGATTCATAGCTAATATTCAATCAAGTTAATGATGAATACCAAACAAAGGACAACAAATTGACACCATACAAGAAACTGGTGGAAAGCCTCAAGGAATTCTTCATTGACATCACGTTTGAACAAATACCAAGGGCTAACAACAGAGTAGAAAATGCTATGGCAACAATCGGATCACTACTAGATATCCACGCAACGTCCCCAAGCATGAATTTCTGGTAGAGCAACTTCTCGTCCTAGCTTTTGAGGTACTAGAGTATGAATTTATGTGTGAAATCATCGATCTCGGTGATCCCTAATATCATGACATATACACCTACTTGAGAATAGGAGTCCTCCCTGCCGATATCACCCTAAACAGTAAAAGAACATTTTTCAAGAAGTCATCTCATTTTGTTATCTTAGGTGACACCCTGTACCGTAGGAGTATTGAAGGAACCCTTTTACAATGCCTACATGTTAAGGAAGCTTTGACTACTTTAATCGAGTTACACAATGGTATTTTTGGTTCGCATTCGAGTGGTATGACCTTGGCCAAGAAACTATTGAGGACTAAGAACTACTAGCCTACAATGGAGAGGGAAGCTCACAACTATGTCCAAAATTGTGCAATGTCAACAGCATGGGGATGTCATACATGCACTAGCTTAGGAGCTCCACCCAATCATTACACCATGGCCCTTTTCATAATGGCGGCTTGATCTCATTGGTGAAATCACCCCCACTTCATCTAGTGGACATAAGTTCATTATCACCACCACAGAGTACTTCATGAAGTGGGTAGAGGCCATTCCCTTGACCTATATCACAGGAAAGCAGATTTCCAAGTTCATCCTAAACTACCTAATTTTCCGCTACGGTGTTCCTCAAGCCATTATCTCAGATAACGGGGCACCTTTCAAAAATTAGGATGTTTGAGACCTATTCCAAAAGTTCAATATCCAACATCGCTTTTCCACTCCATACTACCCCCAAGGAAACAGCCAAGCTGAGGCTACCAATAAAACCATCTTGAAAATCCTAAAGGAAATAGTCAATGAAGTTGTTCGTGACTAGCACTTATAGCTAAATCCTGCCTTATGGGCTTACTAAATGAGTATCTACACACCAACAGGTGCAACCCCTTTCTCCCTAGTCTACAGATTAGAAGCCATCCTTCCTATTGAGATCGAGCTCCCATCCTTGAGAATATCATTGCAGAATCTTATCACCAATGAAGAATATCGGGTGTCATGGTTGAAGGAGTTGGAACTACTAGATGAGCGGTGCATGGATGCCCTAAACCATTTGCAAGTATACCAGAACCGTCTCAAGCGAATCTACAATAAGAAGATCAGGAGTCAGACCTTTCAAGTCGGCAAGCTCATATTGAAGGAGAATCAAAAAATGTACCAAATCTAGACAAGGGAAAGTTTGAACCCAATTGGTTGGGACCCTTCATCATCACAGCAAGCTACAAATCAAGGGCATATCGGCTATCTACACCTGAAGGTGAGCCTCTGTAGGAGCTTATCAATAGCTACCATCTCAAAAAAAAATATGCCTAAACTTCCAAGGTGTAAATCCAAAAATACAAAAAAATCAAAAAACATAAAAATCCAAAAAAAATAGAAAAAGGATAGAAAATAGTAAAGAAAAAAAATTCCTCTATTGAAAACCACTTCGGTGGCACTTTGGGAAAGTACCTTGGTGAAAACATGGCAAACAGGCGCCTTGTGTAAATAAGTATTTTCCATCCACCATGATCTCTATGGCTTGTTCTACATCATTCATCCATCGTGTTACATTGATCCTTTTAGCACCCATTCGTGTCCACATCATAGCTTGATCATGTGGTTGTATCATGTTCCCTCCTAGTATTACTTAGCATATTCCTAATGTCATTTTGTCCTACCTATATTGGAGTAGTCTATTGCATCACACTAGGGGCATGTCCTTATACCTACATTGGATCAAATTCATGTGTATTCTTGAAGTCTTCCTTAAAATAAAAAAATCCAAAAAACATCAACAAAAAACCAAAAACATTCAAAACATGTCAAAATCCAAAAACAAGTCAAAAGTCGGCCAAAGGTCAAAAATAGAGTTGTCTTGTCAAACTACAAGTCTGAGCTCTGAGATGTAGGCAA
Organism: Sequoia sempervirens; assembly: GCA_007258455.2. Classification (NCBI taxonomy): domain Eukaryota; kingdom Viridiplantae; phylum Streptophyta; class Pinopsida; order Cupressales; family Cupressaceae; genus Sequoia; species Sequoia sempervirens. Next base: position 9,775 of record VDFB02001751.1, read on the forward strand.
AGGCCATCACATCCGATGTTCCCCACGAGACACCTAGGTGGATCCTTTAGGGTAAAGATCATAATAGAATTAAGCAATCCATTGGTTCACTAGCTCATGATAAAAGCAGGTTTGTAATCCCGAAGTGAGACTATGTGGTCTCTGCATGTATAAGCGTGAAGGCAAGGCTAATCTTGACCAGCCCACAGGAATCCCTAGGATAGGTCCCTTAGAGTTGCAGTTCTTGGTCGAAATATTAGAAAACACAAAACATTAGAGTACAGAAAATCAAAACATTTATAAAACATCTTGAAAATACCAAAATAGCCTCGAAAATTTCAAAACATCAAATGTTGAAAAAATCCATCCATCCATTTGTAATCACCCACTTAATAAACATTCCTCATAATAAATGGTGAGTGTCCATAACCTTTGGTGAAGCATTCAAAAACAAGTATGAAAATTTAAAAGTGAAAACTCAAATGTCAAGGTCTCAAGTCTAGGTCAATATGTAAACAAGTTGGCCAACTCTTGGTATCAATAGTCCATCATCCCGTTAATCTCACAATCATCTGATAATATCATGTTCTAGGATGCATCCTTCCTACACCAATGGACATCATCAACGCCAGGAATCACCATAGTTTAGTCTTGGCTAGAGTTATGAAAGAACGATGCTTGTTTGTTTACTTGATCTTTGTCTTGTTGATTTATCCTATTGCACTCATTCCAATGACCCCTCGATTTCTAATCAAAATGATTTAGAGAGAAAGGAATGGGGCAACGATCATTATCTTTTTATCTATTATTGCTTGTTGGATATTCTTGCAATATAGCCTTGTCCATCGCGTGCTTTATTTGGTTTTGTAGGGAGGTGTTTTAGGTGTCTTGTTGACCACACACATAGGAAGGCTTGCCTTTCTATGTTTTAGTCTGAATGTTTGAAATATTCCAATTGCATTCTAAAGGTTTAAAGTATGCTAGAGTGTGAACAAGGATACTCTATCTAATTTTTCAAGTCAAAGTCCATCACACTAGGTACAATGCCATCCTGGTTCTTTATACCTTAATGCATCATACCTATGTGTGTTATAAAACATAAGGTATGTAATCTCTTTTAAAATCCTAATTTTTGATAAGCGAAACGTCATCAATCTCTCATCATTATCTCTAATAAAGTCTCGTCAGATCACGGACTTGTTGGACCCTCTTGTCATCATCTCATTTCTTCTTTCTTCTCTTTATGCTAACATGGTACCATGATAGTCAATCGAACATCACTAATGCATCCATCCTACATCCACGAACCGTCAACATACTGCATATCATTTATAATAGGAAACACTGGTCATTTCACATGCATTGCATTTCCATCATTGCATCATAACATAGATTGGTTGTTCTAAGCATCTCATAAACCATACATTGGCATCCATTGCATAATCATATAGGCATCATCACATCGTCCATACATGCATCATCATAGAAAAGACACTGAAAAAGAAAGAGAGCATATCATAACATCCCATACATCGCATAATCATAGTATGTCACATCATCCATCTCACATGCATTGCATCATCACTTAAGATGTTTTAGGATAATATAGATTTATTATTCTCAGCATCTTAGTTCATCTCATTTACATCATCAACATAATATAGATCTATTAGTCTAAGCATCTTAGAATCATTTGCATACCATAAAAATTTGCATCCATACATCCATATTACAAACATCATCACCATAAAAGAGCATAGAAAATATAAAGAAAAGAAATGCATTCATAACATCCATGAACATCTACATAATCATCCATCACATAAAATAAGGGCCATACATGTGCATCATATCACATCATATAGAATCATATTGCATATACATAGAACATCAAATGCATCCATCCATAAGGCATAAATAAAGTAGACACATTGCATCATAAATTGATCATATCATATATATCAAAAAATCATCATTGTCATAGTACAAATCTGACTCAAGTGTATGTATATCAATCAAGATACAATGCCCACAAGGCTATCAAAAACAAAGCCTGTGAGTCTATCTCAAAAAGAATCAAACACCGATCAAAAAACTGTATGTAGCAGCTAGCCTTGATGGCTGCTCCCCTCACCCGGATGCCTCTCTATTTGATCGTCTGGCTACCGAAACCCTTTCTTTTAGGAATAATTTGGTACCCAATGTGCCAAAGGCATAGCCTGACGATAATGAAACCTGTAATACTCAGCCCCCCAAATGGCATCGCGGTACATTTGCGCTAATACGGTCCTCCCCTGGGATGAGGCAACCATGCTCTCTAACTGTTGTCTCTGGATGACCTCCTGAGCTAACTGTAGCTCTGTGGCCTGTCTCTATTGGCACTCATGATCCCTCTTCACAGTAAGGGCCTGGACCTACTACCTGGCCTAGTCTCTCTCTACTATAACTGTATACAGTTGTGCCTATAAACCCTGAACCTATCTCTACAATTGTTGTATCTAGCCATCCCACAAATATGGTTGTTGTGGCTGATGTGGTTGTTGATCCCGTTGTTGATCAGCCTACTAATTTGGCTATTGTAGAGGCTACCCATCTTGGGGTGGTGCTCCGAGAACCTATCCTATTTGTGTTCTCCTAGTCATCCTTCCTCAAGGTCTCCCCCATGGAAGTGCCACTCCAGGATCTATCATCCAAAGTGGAGGTCTAAACCAATCATCATATGCACATGTCGTGCCTGGATCCACCTGCCTCTGATCATAGGCCCATGGCCTAGCCACCAATTGTCGAAATAAATCAACCGCATCAGATGTTGGAATCGTCTATCCCAATGAAGTCTCTCAGGATGATCTAGAAAAGATGGCAGTGTACTGGTCATCTAGTCAATCCTGTGTCTCCCCAAACTGTTGAGCTACCTTATCTGGAAGGTAGCACTCTATAATCGTATGCTCCCTCCCTTACATCAGTCAGGTCTATCAAGCATAAAACAAATGTTAAACGTCGTCATACCATGTAGGCATCTGTAACCAGGGGTGCCAGCAGAACACTATCATCTCATCTATGTCTTGGTGCCAGTGGGGTAGACTCAGCCATCCTGTATGTCTCAGGGTGATCCCACCCTTGTATCTCCAAATCATTAGCTCATCAGGCTCTGTATCAACCAAGGTAACAAGCGGTCGAAGCACAACAATGTCCTCTCAGGCCCAAATATGCAACAATGTCACATCGATACCAATCGCCCGACTATCACAATATGTAAAATCATACAAATAATGGTACAGTGAGGCCAACATCATTGGTCCCCAGGAAAATAGATTCATCCAGTGAAGCATCCTCTCCCAAGCCAAGCCCCATCCTAGGCTGAAGTGTCTGCCTTGTCGATCTAGAGCTACTAACCCACATATAATAGCAGCAACAATCAGTCAAAAATTCGGCACCTGACCTTTGTGGTACTCCAATTCAATCTAACCCTCAGCAAATACAAGCTCCTCTATCTCCATGATGTCAAAACACACATCAGTGTTGGCATCAATATCGTAAATCACCTGATCACTGTGTATTGATAACCGCAGGATCCGCCATACATCCTCTAAGGTCATGGTCGCCTCAGCGATGGGAAGGTGAAAGGATGAGGTCTCTTTGTGCCACCTCTTGGCCAATGCGGTCATCATTGCCAAGTGGGTCCAGACAATAGGTGCATAGGAAACGTACCAAAGACTGATCTCCCCCAAGTGCTCCTATCGTAACTCGTGTAATTCACTCAATCTGCACAGAACTGAGGGTCGATGCTCGCACGAAAGCACAGGCTCTCTAATCTCCTACATCCATGAAGCCACAATGTCAAAATTCGTAAAAGGATTTGACCCCATTTGGAGTTTTCGACCCCAGAACAATGAATGCGTCACAATTTGGAAAGGCATCGTAATTTGAAAAAATCCAAACAGTGATGTTGGACCCTTTGAAAATGAAAAACCAATAGCGGCATCACCATTTACACTAGTGAGGCCCTTTGACTTAAAAACCCTAATCTCAAAATCAACTGTGGCATTACCATTTACACTGACGCCACCATTTGGAAATTGAAACCCTAAAGTCAAATCACAACGTTGCCTTGCTATTTACACAAGCATCATTGTTTGAGCTTCAGCATCACCAATTTTGCACCTGGCGCATCACTACATAGCAACGTTGGGGACTTTGACTCTTCAAAGCATAATAAATGCACTCAAAAGTCAAAATTCAAAGTCAGGTTTAGGTCACATACCGATGGTCCTACACCTAGAGGTCTTTGGTACACACGGACTCGCTCAGAAATGTGTTGGGGAAGCACTCTTTGTGCCATTCTATAGGAAGGTCAAAGCTCAAAAGGCTAGAACTTTCAAAGTGTGAATGCAAAAATGAATGGAAAGCGACCCCTCCAAGCCTATTTAAGCATGAAAATTAGGGTTTTTTGCCTCGATTTAGCTGTCAAACTAGGGTTTTGCACCCCCCCTGGCACCATTTTTTCCCAACCGAAGCTCTTTTCTCATCTTTTTTTTGCATTTTGGCATATTTTCAGCATCCTGGAGCCTTTCTGGACCCGTTGGTCAGCTTTTCATCTTTTTTTCGAGAAATCACCCAAAAATCCAATTTTTTGTCCAATCTCTCAAGGGGGCAATATACCAGCATAATTCTTCTCATTGGGGCAATAGTGGGGCATCCAAAAAAATCATAAAATTTTTGAATTTTGATCTCGGCAAGGTTATTCTTTGAACCAACACAGCAGGTACATTGCTTCAAAGAGGGGCAAAATGTAGACGCTCAAATTATCTTGATTGATATTATGCACTCGATTTTGATTCACTAACACCGATTCTTCCTTAATCATGTCCATACTAACTATTTAATTGAATAATATTTATTTAATTAAATTCATCTAAATTTCCTCCTTTAATTAAATAAATCAACTTTATTTAATTAAATCCTAATGTTCGTCTCTTAATTAAATAAATCAAATTTATTTAATTAAGTCCTAATGTCTTCATTTAATTAAATAAATCAATTTTATTTAATTGAATCCTAATGCTCTTCATTTAATTAAGTAAATCATTTATTTAATTAAATTACTAATCTTCCAATATCCTCTCATTTGATTTAAATAAACTCAAATATCTAAATCAAATGTCAGATCAACTAATTTCATCTAAGTGAATTAATCCTAATTAACTCCTAACACTAATCCTCCATTCCTCTAGCTTTTACAAGTTGCACATGTAAATCAATTTATTTGATTTATTAATTCTTCCTATTTTCATTCAAATATGGCATATTCTTGGAATATTCCACCCATTTGAACTTTCCCTCTCAAAGGAATTTTGTCCTCCAACTTGGCATTAAAGGCTCTTACATGTCCTCTCCTTGAGCCAACTTGGAATTAAATCCTCTTGCATCCCCCCTTACACAAGTCACTTCTTCAAATTCAAATTTCATCTAAATGCATTTAACATGCACAATTGTTCAAAATGTGCTCCACTCTCCTCCATTAGCATGTTGACAAGTGGCACAATTCCATTAGTTCAAAGTTTAATCCCACATTCTTCCTATTCTTCAATCCTCCATCCTTCTTCATTATAAATAGAGGCCTTCTCTATTGATTTGGGATCGAGATTTGAATGCAAGCTTATTATCCAGAAGTCTATGCAATTTCATCCAAGTTAGCATAGAATTCATCATTCATAGCTAGCTTATTGGCATTTTTTAATCAAGAATCACGCATCTACCATCAAGCTTATCAAGGAATTGGGAAAGGGCTTCTTTCCACATCAAAGAAGGACAAATTCCCCCATGGGATGCTAGTTTGAGCATTTGAATAAGATTTCATTAGCTTTTATTTGATATTTTACTTTGTTTTCTTGTTCTTGTGTTTGAATGAATTTCATGGGGAATGTTTTGTTTAGACTTGTTTATTGACTAATGTTTGATTGTTTGTTCATGTTTGAGCAGGTCTAGGCAAATATTTCACACCTCCTATCAAAATCACACCAAGAAGAGCTTGGAGAAGACAAGGCTTGCATGCCATCACCCTACCATAAGGATTTCCCAAAAAAAGTCATCCAAAATCCTCCAACAAATCTGTGATTTGGGTATGGACATAGTTAGAAGGGACACCCATCAGCAGTGAATGAGCATGGCGCCTACAAATTAGCTAGAGAAGTCAAGGGAAGCAATAAAAGTTTTCCTAAAACCCTAAAAAGCATGCCTAAAGCTAGGGAGTTGTTGAGCATTAATGGTAACATCAAACAAAAATATGCCAATTTGTGGATCATCAAGGCATCAGGCCTGAAAAAACACATTTGCAAGCCTTTGAATTAAATGGTTCAGACCTTTGAAAAATGCATCTTTATTGAGCATCAATGATCAGGTGGTCGGAGGTCGAAAGTTGGGCATTGAGCCTACCTTGTGCATATGCTTTCATCAAACTTCATGTGTCAAGCCATCGGAGATCAGGCTGTTGGAGGTCAGGTGTCAAGCCATCGGCTTACCGCGTTCATCAGAAGAAGGGAGGAGAAAAGAATTGTGAAGAAGAAAGGAGACATCAGGGTAAGAGGGAATCCTTACCTCCAAAAATCGAAGGTAAGGGGGAAACCTTCCCCCCGAAGCTCAAAAATATGACACTTAGTCATTTTTTGAAAGGAAGCTAATAGGGAGACAAGAAGATGTTAAAGGGGAAGGCTGATGGTCGACACCTAAAAGGCAGGATGAAGAATGGAAAAAAAATGGAGGAAGACCAACCTTCATAGATCAAAGGGAAGACTTACCTCTTCCCTTTGAAGGTAAGAGGTAAGATGCAAGAGGGAAGGCCGAAATCTGAAGGCCAGCTAAGAAAGAAAGAAAATGGAAGAAGAGAGGGAATCGGTAAGGGGTAAAGGGTAAGGATGAAGGCTAACACCCAAAATACTTAGAAGAAAAAGGGGAAGGAAGGGAATGATGGAGAAGGCATGAAGGAAGCTGGTAAGTGACAGCCTAAAAACCTAAAATTTTGGGACTTATCCAATTTTAGGAACCTTTAAGGAAAACTCGTGCAAGATGGCACATGTAGGATCTCTCAGATCAGATATCAGTGATGGTTCATCTAAGGGGGGCATGAAATGTCAAAAATTTGGTGATTTATGTGGGATGATTTCCTACTACTCATGGAATCTAGAAGCCTTATCAGTCCATTGGGCACAAAGTCACAAAAGGAATTTACAAAATTGGGTCTCCCAAGGGGCAAAACAAAACATGTGCAGGCCTGCACTTGGAGAAAAGCATGGAAACTAGGAACATACATTCCCTTAAGGAGAATCTAGTGTGTGCAAAACACTTCATGAAAAGAAAAAATATTTACATGTAATTGAAAACTCAAAACTTATTAGAAATAAGAATTGAGATGAATCCCATTGATTGAGATTGGAAGAGCCTCACCATCCAACCTAGAAAGATAGAATGCATTGGCCTCCTTGTAGTTAGTGATGATGTATGGACCACTCCACATGGCATCAAACTTGGAATGTCTTCCAACTTTGGCTCTGTTTTCATCCCATTTCAACACTAGATCTCCCTCTTGGAACATCCTATGAACTACCTTCTTGTCAAATTTTATTTTTAACTATGCTGATGTGCCTCTATGACTTGCATAGATTTGTTCCTTATCTCCTCCAGTTCCAAGAGTTCAACCATCCTTACTGTCATTATATCATTTTCTTCTAATTATCACTGATGTGCCAACTCAAGAGAAGGAAACTCTGATGATAATGGTAACCTTGCTTCCCTTCCATAAAATAGCATGAAAGGAGAATTACCAATCACTCTTTTAGGAGTAATTCTATCAGTCCAAAGGGTTGTCTTAAACTTGCTATGCCAAACCATTTGGTTGTCTTAAATGGTCCTTTTGATAGTTCTAATGAGATTTTTATTTGAAGACTCAACCAGGCCATTACCCTAAGGATAGTAATTAGATAAGGTCTTCAAGTAAATGTCACGCTTCATTGCCCAATCAAGGATCTGAGCACTAGTAAAATCCTTTGCATTATCTGAAATGATGGTGGAAGGAGTGCCAAATCTTGTAACAATTCCATCAAGGAATTCTAAAACTGAAGCATCAGTGGCATCCTTCAAAGCAACTGCCTTTGTCCACCTTGTAAAGTAATATGTGGTTGTTAAAACCCACTTATGAGTAGTACTTGGTGGTGGATTTATCATGCCAATAAAATATAAACCCCACTGTGTAAATGGTTGATCAACTTGAATGGGGTGAAGAGGGAGGGCAACCAAGCTTTTCTTTCCAAAAAAGAAAGCACACTTTTTGCAATTTCTCACCCATTTGTGAGAATCATTGAACAAAGTTGGTCAATAATAACTAGCCCTCATAATCTTTGCAACATTAGTCCTTGCAAAAAAATGGCCACCTAAAGAGCCATCATGGAATTCATTTAGCATTATGCTGACCTAATCTGCCTCTATACATCTTAATAAGACTCCATTGAAATCCTTTATGAAGAGTATGCCATCCACTATGACATAGGGAATGGATTCTAATCTAAAATGTCTTCTTTTGGTCCTCTAGACTGAAAGGACATCTACCTTCCTGTAAAAAGGTAGTCATATCATGCACCCAACTACCTTGTATGTTTGCTTTTGGTGCTTGTTGGTCTTGTAGCACAAGGTAAACCTCTGTAGGAGTCTCCAATGTTGAGACAAGTTGTTCACACATCCCTTTTCCTCTCACTAACGTGGTGATCTTGATGTCAACATCATACTCCATCACCTTGGTGATCCACCTAACCCTTTTTCATTGATATCTCTACTCAGTAGGAACTCTTTAACACTGACATAGGTCACCATTAGATGTATCTTATTATTAGACAACATATGTCTGAATTTTTTCAATGCTCTAACAATAGCAAGAGCTTTCTTTTCAATGCAACTATACATGACCTCATAATATTTGAGCCCTTCACTAAAGAAAGCAATGGGCTGCTCCAGTTTTTCTTTATTTAGTTGGGTTAGGACAACTGATATACTTGCTTCACTCCAAAGGTATAAAGAAATAAATCCTTGTCATAGTTAGGATTGAAAATGCTAGAAGCTTGAGAAATTCCTTGTTTGATAGCCTCAAAACTATCTTTACCTTTTGTGGTCCATTTGAAGACCATGTTTTTCTTAAGCATAGAAGTAAGAGGCTTTAGCAAAGTAGCAATGTTTAGAATGAACCTCCTCACAAAGTTAATTGTTCCTAATAAACTTTGTAATCATTTCTTGTGATTGGGAAGTGGGATGGCCAAGATATATTTTACTCTTGTGGGATCAATGACCAAGCCATCCTTTAAAACAATGTGTCCAAGAAGCTTTCCCTGATCAGTGGCAAAGACACATTTATTTGGATTTAGGGAATACCATATTCCCTACATTTTTGAAATACTTGCTCAAGGTTACTAAAATGGTCTTTCACATGCTTTGAAAACATTGTGATATCATCCAAGTAGACCAAAAAAATTTGTGTAAACACACCTTGAAACGCCATAACCATGGCTCTTTGAAAAGTGGCACCCGCATTAGTTATACCAAAAGGGATTTTACAATAAGCATAGGTACCCCACTTTGCAGTAAATGTTGTCTTATGCTAATCAGATTCTTGGACCAAAATTTGGTTGTAGCTTGAGTAACCATCCAAGAAAGAAAACCTTTCTAACCCACTGACTCTCTGTAGAATCTCCTCCATGGAGGGGAGGGGATAATGATCCTTTAGGGATGATTTATTTAGATCCCTAAAATCTACACAGTCTTATTTCCCCACTCTTTTTTCTAATGGGAACAAGATTTGAACCCATGAAGAATGCTTGATGGGAAAAATAATTCTAGCCTCAATCAATTTTTCCAACTCCTTTCTCATCAAAGGCTCACTCTTAGGATTTATAGGCCTTTGTTTCTGCCTTATAGGTTTGGAATCTAGATCTAATTCAATAGTATGTTGGGAAAATCCTGGGTCAAAACCCTTTAGGTCTTCATAAGTCCAAGCAACTACATCATTGTATCTATTGCAAAGATCTATGAAAACATCATGTTTAGTCATAAAGCATACCTTTCCCAAGTTTAGAGACTTTCCCTCTAAAATTTTTATTGGATTTAAGTCACCCTTCTTTGCAACTAAGTTCATCCTTTTTTGCTTTAATTGATCATTAGGGTTGAAGATACCTTCAAGGGTGATAAGACCATTTGGTAGCTTGTTGCTACTTAGCTGCACAATCTAATCACCATATTGATTTTGCAGCTTGGACTGATTTCTTTTAGAAAATTCTGCCTCATCTTGCAAAAAATTGACTATATGTTGGTCACTGTCAAAGACTTGCTAGTTATTTTGATTATCCAGAACAGGCCTCACCACAATTTTGATATGATGCTCCTTTAAATACTTGCAATATCTGTTGGTATGTCAAACTGAGCACCCTATTAGTGTGTTTATTTTGATTTCATGAAATTTTTTGGATGTTAAAACCTTCAAAGCCCTGAATTAAATCCCGAACCCTATTCTATAGTATTTGAGCAAATTGTTCTTGGTTGAGCTTTGAGTTCTGACTTGATGGACAACTAATTCACTGTCACCAAAAACTTGTAACAGATTGATGTTAATTTTTTGTGCAAGATGGAGACCTTGGATGAGTGTTTCATACTCAACCACATTATTAGTGGAACTAAATTGAAGCCTAAAATAGAAATAATATTTATCCTTGCTTGGAGATACTAACATTACACCATCACCAGCACCATTTACATTTCTGGAACCATAAAAAAACACATGCCACAATCCCCCTATATCCTCTTGATCTTTCATGAGATTAGGGATAGGAGCATTCTCTTCATGAATGCAATAGGTGTCAAGACCAGTCTCCTCTGCCTCAACAATAGTTAATGGGTCAAATTATAAATTATTTCTCCATTCATCCAACAAACAATCAAGTACCTCCTCTATAGGATTTGTAGGCTCGTGAACATAACACTCTTCCTTTTGATCATGCAATGTATAGTTCATGTTTATTGGACTAGGAGTGTAAGGCTCTAGATGATCTTTTTCTATGGGCTTAGATTTGATGGTTGCTTTAGTGCCATATCTAGTTCTAAATAACATGTGAGACCAATTAGCAGACAAGTACGCACCTATCTTAGCAATGAAATCTCTAGATAGGCAAATGGAAAAATGAGCAGGGAGGTCTATGACTGAAATGTCTTGCAACACATTGCAGGCGGGACATGCATGCAAGGAAAATTTTAGGTTTTCAATTACTCCTACTGTATTGACAGCAGTTCCATCCAATTGTAAAAATTTACTAGCCACTAGTTCATACTTGATACTAAGCATGTCAGCAATCCCCTTAAGCATGACTAAACTACTTTCCCTCGAGTCTATCATACAATTGTGCACTATATAATCTCCAATAATTAGAGAAAGATAGAAGGGAGGTGGCTTACTGATTTTGCTTAAATTCCCTTCTTTGAGGTGCACCAGGTTGATTGATGGAGTAGTGTGCTCATTTTCTTGAACGTCATTTGTTTGTTTATGTTCTTTTAAAGCTTATTGTAGAAAATCCCTTTGTGATGGGATAGATAGAGCCTCCCACATAGTAACATTCAGATTGGCTTTCTTCATTTGCTCCACTATGTTGGAAGGAAGTTGGCTAGCTTTAGAATGAACCTTTGTAACAGGGTCTATTCTCATTGCTTGGGTGATCTGAGGCTACTCCACCACTTTTTTATGCCTATTAACAAGTTGATTTGATTTTGGAACCTCTATTGTTCTACCTGTTAGTCTAGCATTTTCACTTAGCTAAGTTTGCTGAGAGACTGATGCTTTCCCAACCATGGAAGATGCACCACCCTCCATTTCTCTTTTCTTTGATCTTGTATTATGGGCTATTGCATCAGTATCTGCTTGATTTACACCACAAAAATCCTATTGACCCCAAATGACAAATGATGAGTCCTCACGTGCATGATTTTTATTACTAGCAGCTATTTAGCTTGTGCCAATCTACTACTCTGAAGTAGAGGTTTCATTTTGAGCTACTAGAGTTTGCACAAACTCTCCATTTTGACAAGTATTTTGATTATGAGCTTGCTCAGAAGGGTAACACCACTCCTACTCTTGTGCTAGATTATTTTGCATTGGCACCAAAGCCTTAGAAGTGTTGGTAGTAGTTGTGTTCATGCTATTCATGGGCTTAGTATGATTCCATTGATTTTGTCCTTGATAAGGTGGCCTATTTTGTTGATAACCCTAATTTTGAGACTAATAAGGCCTATTGTTTTGAGCTTGCTACCTCTTTATTCATACTAACTCATTATTCATACTTTAGAGAAAGGTTCCCTAATCTTTTGGAAGTGCAACAGAAGTAGAAGGTTGGCTTGTAGGAACCACAAGAATAGGAGCCACTAAGATAGGAGCAACCATTGGTTATGAAGGAAGCTCTGGAAATAAAGGCATTGGTGGTCTAGGAACTATCTTCCCAACCTATATTAAATATTTTTTTCCCCTTATGGCAACATCATATGCATCTGGTAAGGTAGGACCACCCATTGACTGAACTATAATAGCTATATCATTGTTAAGAGCTCTTAAGAAATATAGAAAAGCATGCTCAGGAGAAGGCTTGACCAAAACAATAATTATATCCAAAGTCTTTTGGAATTTGTAATTCAAATCACTCATGAATTCATGAGGTTCTCTTTTAATTTTGGTTAGTAGTTCTACTAGGGACAAATGGTCACTCTTGTCTTCAAAATTTTTGCATGACTTCTCCCCTAACTCATCCAAATTGTGAATGGAGTTAGGTGGTAGACCTTTATACCACTACATAGTGCTTCACCCTTAAGGGAAGTGGCCAAAAATCTAACAACCATGTTGTCTTCTGTTACATCATGCACTAAGCATATGTTTTCCACATCAATGATGTGCTCTACTGGAGTTGTAGACATTTCACCAATAAAATGGGGAATACTTTTGAGGGAATTGACTAGTATATCATCCTTTTGGGCTAGAATCAAGGGGATTCCACCAATACAAGATACAAATGGTTTATTTCTAAGCATGGCCATATGTAATATTTTTATGTTTGTATGGATAACAAGTATTCTAGCTTGAAATAATCTACCCATAAGTGGCATAGATTGAGCTCTAGGAGGTGGAATTGTACTCCTATTTCTTCTTATAGGTGGCAAAGATTGTTTATTTCTTCTTCTAGAAGTAGAACATGAGAGCTGGATGTATTGGAAATTACCTCTAGAAGACGCTCTTGTTTGAATTCTTGGCATGAATGTGCAAGTCTTTTCTTGAACCAGGAATTCTAGGTAGCAGTAGGGTCACCAATTCATATGTAGAGTCCTCCCTTGATTGCAGAGTCACCAAGTACTTGTTTAAGAGCCTCTTCAAGGCTGGAATATTAAGAGCAACACCATTCTCTGAACATAATGAAATGAAATTTCTTATTGTGTCCCACCAGGCATGCCAGAAACTATTGTCACATAAAATTGCACCCTACTAAATATGAGTTTAATGTTCTAATGACACAATAGAAACAACCTCAAGGTGTGGGACCTTGCGTGAATGATATTGAATCTCTAGAGAAGTCCAACTTCCTCTTCTAAACTAAGTGAAAATGTGTTGGTCTAACCCATCACATGAAACCCTATCATACTCTAATCTAACAAATCACGGAGGAAAAGGGATAGAAGGAGAACATCAAAATGAAAGAGAGGTGATGCACCAAGATAGAACATGTTTCTTCTTGCCTCTAAATAGTATAATATATCAATAAAATAGCTAAAACACATACTCAAATATGAAATTTAATGGATTTTACACAAACATGTAAGGGATAACAGTGATAATAGTTGAATTTTAATAACATAAAAGCTTAGAAGCAATATTTACAATGGAAAAATGCAAAGAATGCAGTGTCTGCAATAGAAAATCCCTAGAGAAGCCAGAGGAAGAACCCTTAAAAAAATTACAAGTTTTTCCTTTATAGTTTAGGCATAACTAAGATGAACATTAACCAAACCCTAACCTAGCTAGGGTTAGTAGATCTAATCAAAGAAGTAAGAGGTTTATCTAAAAAATATGTTCCCAGAACAAGCATGGTCACCATACCTACTATAAAAATCAAGCCAAGAAGAGCCTAGAGAAGACAAGGCTTGCACACCATCACCCTACCGTAAGGATTTCCCAGAAAAATCCATCCAAAATCCTCCACTAAATCTGTGATTTGGGTATGGAAATAGTCAAAAGGGACACTCATCAGCAATGAATGAGCATGACGCTTGTAAAATCACCTCGAGAAGTTGTGGGAAGCAATAAAAGTCATCCTCAAACCCTAAAAAATATGCTTGATAGCTGGGGAGTTGTTGAGCATTAATGGCTATGTCAAAAAAACTGTGTTAATTCATGGATCGTTGAGGTGTCAACTCAAAAAAAACCTTTGAGATCCTTTGAATTAAATGGTTCAAACCTCCAAAAAATGCATCTTTTTCAGGCATCAACGATTGGCTAGTCGAAGATCGGGAGTCAGGTGTTGGGCCTACCTTGTGCATATGCTCTCATCAAACTTTATGCGTCGAGTCATTAGAGATCAGGCGTTAGGTCATTAGGTAAGGGGAAACCTTACCCCAAAGCTCAAAAACATGACACTTAGTCATTTTTCAAAAGGAAGCAATAAAGACAAGATGTTAAAGGGGAAGGTCGATGGTCGACACCTCGAAGGCAGGATGAAGAATGGCAAAAATGGAGGAAGACCAACCTTCGGAGATCGAGGGAATACTTACCTCTTACCTCTGAAGGTAAGAGGTAATATGCAAGAGGGAAGGCCAAAATCCGAAGGTCGATGAAGAAAGAAAGAAAATGGAAGAAGAGAGGGAATCGGGAAGGGGTAAAGGGTAAGGCCGAAGGCTGAAGGATGAAGGCCAACACCCGAAATACTTAGAAGAAAAATGGGAAGGAAGGGAGCGATGGAGAAGGCATGAAGGAAGTGGGTAAGAGATAGCTCAAAAACCCAAAATTCTAGGACTTAGCCAATTTGAGGAACCTTCAAGGAAAACTCATGCAAGATGGCCCACATAGGATCTCTCAAATCAGTTATCAGTGATGGGTAATCTAAGGGGGGCATGAAATGTCAATAGTTTTCTACGCTTTCAAAGTATCTTTAGTCACATTTCCAAATTTTCCAAAAATGAAAACCATTTGAAATCATTAAACTTGAAACTAGCACACTCTTCACCACAATTGACAAAAACAAAGCCACAATTGTTAACCAAAAACCCGCATTTTCTAGTGACAGTAAACCACAACTATTAAATTTGCACCACAGTTGTTAAAATTCAAGCCGCAATTGTTGAAACATAGAATTTATGGAAAATCTTGGTCCAAACTCAGTCTCAGATAACTTGTGACAATGACCTTGTTCTTTGATCACAGACTTGTAATCTATTTCATCATATTCATTTAGGTTGTATTGCCTTGGCTTAGGAAAGTTGCATTATCCACCTTGCATTACTTGCTTAATCCTTAGGAATTCTAGGTCATATGCACATCTTAGATTGAAAATTAGAAACTACCAATTCCTTGATCACTATTTGTTGATGGTGTTTTCGCAAGAACAACTTAGACAGAATGCAATATTCTATCTCTCTTGAAAGGTTATTCTCAACAATAAATTACTAAAATTACCCCAAGGTCTCTCAGGTGTCAGGTCATGACAATGCATAAACAACTCAGATAATATGTGAAAATGCTGGTAATCACAAGGGGCCTTACAAATGAACAATGCTGGAAGTGAATTTTCATCAGATGCACAAGGTGATGCTTTCAATCCTAAAACTAACCCAGATTCAAAATAAACAGCAAAAGAGATAAGGGTTTAGAGAGATTCTATTCTATTCTAACTCCTAAGATCAATCACAATAATGATGAAAGTTGCAAATGGACAGATCCCCAATAAAACCAATCTCTGCTTGATCAAGGACAAACCTGCAACTACACAGAAATGGTGCGATCTTCTAGGGAAATCTGAAGATTTTTAGACTTTGAACATTCATTCACATACCCAACTGCTGGCGCAATGTAAACAAGCATTCACAGTTGAACTTAGCACAGAAGTGAGGCCCAGACTAACTTTACACAGCAATCTACAATCAGCAAATTGCTAAAAGTATGGACCGGAAATCGATCAACATCATTAACATTTCACCATCATTGTAAAAGAGCTGAAATCTAACATCTAACATATGAGAATCAAGAACAAGAAACCATAAAAAACTGTTGAAAATAAATACAAAGTTTGCCAAATCAACAACCCAATTGCATTACTTCTCCAGCATTACATAACAATTTCAAGTCTCTCATCTCCTACAGCTAATTCTGAAAACTACTTGCCAATTCTGGCCTTCTAACTTAGCAAAATTCTGGCCTAATCAAACTCCTAAAAATCTCCCCTTACAAATGAGGCACAAATGCCATTTATAGAGAACCTCAAACATGTCGGCCCAATTAGATTTTACAATAATAACTAGCCTCAAACAGGTCGGCCAGAGAATTTCAAAATAGGACAAGATCTGCATTAAATGCATGAATATTATCCATGTCGGCCCACGATCTCCAGCAAGATCAAATTCACGTTTCTTCCAGAAAGTCCTCCAGTTGTAGACAGTTTGGCACGGATTCTTAGGCAGATCCCACTTTGAAAATTTAAAATGAACATTTCCGATTTCCCTCTTTTGGCACGAATCCATATGCAAGTCCCCCTTTTAATATTTGCTTAGTCCTGAAAAACAGATATCATCATTAATAGCCCACATGTTCAAATTAAATTTGAATAAAATTTTGACCTTTTCTAAAAAGCTTACATTTTTATAAGGAAACTTTCCATTTTCAGAATTTTTTCCATTTTTGGAAATTTTATTTTCATTTTTTTTATCTCAAGAGATTTTCATTTTCATGATCATTTTAAAATAATTCCATTTTTGGAAAAAATCATTTTCGAAAAATTTCCATTGGGAAACCAGACCAAGGGGAAAATCTCGGAAAATCCAGGGCAAGCGGACTCCAGACCAGAATCCGAAAAAACCAGCCAGACAGGATTCTACCGAATAAGGCAAAAATTTCAACAATAGATCATCAAAACGAACCAAGAATGCACGAAACATCGTGTAATATATCAAATTAAGCATGGGATGTTGAGCATTTATCATCAAATTCATCAATTTAATCCAGCATTTCAATTTGCACAAAGCCAGGCAGAAAATTCGGAAAAATCCGGGTGGACCGGATTACGAGGGTATAAA
The DNA here is from genome assembly GCA_007258455.2 of Sequoia sempervirens. Taxonomy (NCBI): domain Eukaryota; kingdom Viridiplantae; phylum Streptophyta; class Pinopsida; order Cupressales; family Cupressaceae; genus Sequoia; species Sequoia sempervirens. Next base: position 27,097 of record VDFB02001751.1, read on the forward strand.
ATTCCTGGACTTCTCAAGTAATATTACCCTAAAACTCACAGCCCTGAATTTCAAAGAAATCAGAAAATCCTGACAGACTGAAAAATCCCTGACCGACAAAACCGGATTTTGCACGAGTCGACTTCTTGAGCATCCGAAAATCCCATCGGACCTGGCGGTCTTCATTGGGGTAAAACCCGCATTTTCTCAACTTAGTTTTTCTAAAGTGCAACTCTAGTGGAAATCACCCGGGCAAGATGAACATCTAAGGACTCTCCAAAGGCAACCAAATCAATAAAATTGGCACAAAAGACACCAAAATCCAGAAAGCAAAAGGGGTCCCTTACTAAGTAAATGTGCAAACCTGACAACACTCGCTATTAAGGCTGCTTAGATTGTCTATTACCTCATCTTTCTATCAATCAATTGTCATCATCATTGGGTCTCAAACTTACGTCTTGGTTTAGAATCACCTTGTCAAAAAATCATCAAAATCTTGTCCTTTTGAGTTCATAACAATTTGGTTTGTTACATTGGACCATCATAGCTTGGTTGGTAACCTTTTTCTTAGATCTAAAGATGCATCCCCTTAGTTTCATTTGGCATACCTTAATCATTAGTTGCATATCCCAAAATCTCAGTTAACATCTCATTTGGTCTCATTTCATATTAAATCCTTTAGTCATAGGATCATTATCATCATTGCATCTCAAACCTTAGTCTTAGGTGCATTGACATTTGGCATCCTCATATCCCCAAAAATCCAAAAAAAAATTAGTCTCATATCCCACTTTGCATTTACAACCTCTTGCATTACCATATCCACCTTGCAAGTCCTACATGGTTGAAACAAGATCACAAAGAAAAATAAAGGAGATGGATTCTTCAAGTGACCTATTTTCTATTCCCCCTCATGGTATGAACCTTAATGGATCAAATCAATCTCCACCATCACAAAGAGAAACACCATAATGAGAATCACCAAACACATTTGACAACCTTAGCTTAACATAATTCAATAAACACCTAACTCCTGAAGAAATTGAAAGAGCCTCCCAAGATCCAAGGAATGTCTGCATCATTGATGAGCTTATTAGTGCTGATCCAAATAGATTATTTTATGCACTAGCTAAGAAAGGGGCTAAACTTCCTTCTGACTATGATGTTTCTAGACTTGTGAAGGGAGCTATACAAACACAAAACCAAGGTTTCAATAAAAAACACATTTTCACTAGGAATGCCATCCTCAAAACAAATGTTCACTAGCCTACCCCTTGTGACAACAACACACATGGAAACAAACATACACATTCATAATCCACCAACATTTTCAAACAAGAGAACTCATGACACAAAATAAGGATAAACTTTTAGATTTGGTGCCTCATCATCAAGTTCCATCAGTATGACATTCACAAATCCTTTATTTCAAAACACAAATCAAGATCCCGCACCTCAAAATCAACCCAATAAATCAAGGAGGATTCATATTGTTCCACGTAAAGTTCCAAATCAATTTCAAAACACAAGTCAAGGTGCTACACCTCAATTTTAAAACACCAATCAAGGTCCCACCCCTCAATTTCAAAATACAAATCAAGGTCCAGCATTTCAATTTTGAAGTGTTAATAAAGGTCCATCTCCTCAATTTCAAAATGTCACACCAAACACAAACATGTCTTTTTGGAGAAATCAAAATACCAATTTCATTCCAAATCAAACCAACACCAATGCAACTTTTACACATCAACATCAACAAGGAAATCCAAATCCTTTACAACAAAACATCAATCCAAATCAAACATTGGGACCAAATTCATCATATAGTCACACTCCCAATATTAATATTGATCCTCTTATTTAAGGACAATCCAACATGATACCATCTCCCATGGACACCTTAATGCAACAAATATAAGCAATACAACAACAAATGGAAAACATACAATTGGGGACAAACAAGAAGACATATTCTATGGAGGAATTGTGTCCTTACCCTTTCGATTAAAAACTTATACATGTCACCTTTCCCTCCACATTTTATCACACCAAATTTTAACAAATACAAAGGGAGAGGAGATCCAATGGAACATATACAAAAATTTAACACAACATGTATGGACATTGCTTATGAACCCACATACTTGATGAGACTATTTCCTCAAAGCCTTTCGAGGATAGCTCTAGAATGGTTTGCGCACCTTCCTTCCGGAATATGAACATGGGGTGACTTGGCTAACAAATTTATCAACCACTTTTCCTACAACATAGAAAGTGACACAACCCTTGCAACACTATGCACTACCAAACAAAAAGAGGGATAAGCATGGCTAATAAGTTCCCTTGTCACATACCTGAAAAACAATTGGTCACTATTTTTTATAGAAAGCCTCCATTCATAATTGATGACTCAACTCCAAATACAATGTTGCACTACCTTTGAATATGTCATTGAAAAAGGGGCCTTTATTGAGAAGGCTCTTGTGGAAAGAGGACTAGTTAAAATTTTCAAAGGAACTCCCAATGCTCCTAGTGACAAATGTAAATTTTGATCATGAAATAAGAATGTCTCTAATGATGGGGTTGCAGATGTTAAAGTGGTAAATCAAGGTAACCCCACCCTTCATCTTAAAGGTCTCTCTACATCAAACACACAAACACCCAGCCATGATCAAACATTAAATGTTATCCAAAATATTCAATAACAATGCAAAGGACCTCCTCGCACCAAAAGGACATACACACCCCTATGGGAACCCATTGAGTCAGTTTTGAAGAAACTCTTACAATCAAACATCATTCAACTTCCAGAAATTAAGACACATGAATCAACTTTGGTCAAACCCAATTGGTGGAATGAAAATGAATTTTGTGAATATCATCATGGAAAAGGATACAAGACATCATCATCTTGGACACTCAAGAATATTATTCAAGATCTTATTGAACAAGGTGACATTTTAGTGAATAACTCATAACCTGAAACCAATGTTGATCATACCATATTCAAAACTCCCTTGCAAGACCATGGGAAAGGGAAGGCCTCTAGTTTAGGGAATAATAACAGTGTTAATTATACCCATATTGTGCATGACTATACCATCCATCACATTCAAGCCCTTGATGATCATGTTGCCTCCATACCATTAATAAAAGTTTAGAATGTGCCATCACTACCCACAAAGCTAAGGTGACCCTTCAAGGAGCTACCTCTAATCCACAATTGAAAAGTTAGTACAACCTCCTTGATCATCTAGGAAAGACACCTGCACAAATATCTATCTTGGAGCTGCTTCACATTTCCCCAGAGCATAGGGCCATTCTTGACAAAGCCTTGCAAGATACATTTGTACCTTTTGACCTAAATTTCAACCAATTCTAGGACATGGTTGGATACCTAGCTATACCTCATCATGTCACCTTTTTCGAACAAGATCTTTCCACACAAAATCCAAATCATAATGATCCCCTACACCTTAAGGTCTACATTAATAAACATAAAATCATATGAGTCTTGGTAGATGGTGGAGTAGGTCTAAACATATGTACAACATTGTGATTCAGTGAGGCTTGTATAGATTGATCTAAGACAATTGTTATCAAGGCTTATGATGATGTTGAGCATTCGTCTAAAGGATTAATCACACTTCCTGTGAGGGTCGGCCCTGCTATTCAAAATACATTGTTCGATTTCTTAGATCTAGACTTGCCCGACAATCTTCTCCTAGATCACCCATGGTTTCATCCCATGAGCTATACTTTCCACCTATCACCAATGCCTGAAGTTTCCCTACGATGGCATCAAAATTACTATATCAAGTGATCCTAATCCCTTCCAATATTGCAATAATTTGAGAGGGACCACTAAATTTCAAGTGCCTATTAATCAAGAAGCTTCATCTTCAACCTCATCACATTACATTGATCCATCTTCCTCGGTCAAATCATCCACTCTATTCACTACACCTTCCAAAACCAAGGTCCAAATACATGATATGGATAGTTCATTTTGTGCTAAGAAGTCATCTACAGGAGAAAATGTTAATGTTGCTAAGGATATCTAGACTCTTAAGAATGATGTTGAGTCAAATTTAGATGGTTGTGCCTGGATCGAAACCTTTTGGGACCTCAATGATACCTTCGTCTTCACCATATCTTCTCATGATCCTATTGAGAATGTTCATGATCATCCCTCTTTGTCTGATGATTCTTTTCCTTCCACTCCATCTTTTGAACCATCACTTGTCCATTTTGACCATCTTGAGTTAGGGTATGCATCCCCTACCATTTCCTCTACTAAGCCTTCTTTCCAACTTGTTAAGTATGTACAAGCCTCCTATAATGTTATTAGTGCCAAAAAGGATAGTCTCAAAGAATCTATTGAGTGCATTGCCAAGCTTTTTCATGAATCACACATTCCTACCATTTCATCTATCTCATCCATCTCATTTCATTTGACTTATCCATCTCACCCACGTCCATCCACCTCATATATATGGATCAAAAAGTATCACCTCAAGAAAACAATGAGGATATAGCTCAAGAAGCAAAGGTGAAAGTTCCTTTTATAAATGTAGATCCAGAATAAAAAGAAAGAATGCAAAGAAAGAAAGATCAAGAAGATTCATTTAGCCAAAATCAAAAGATATGGGACAAATCAAAAATAAAAATGAAAGTAAGAAATTTTTTATCTCCAATTATGCCTCTTCATCAAAAATAATAGGGGGAATCTATCAAAGTAGAATGTCAAAAGAGGAGCTTGTTGATCCTAAGTCTCCATTTTCATCATCTTTGCTCAATCCATACATTCTATCAATTCCATTCATATCCACACACCCATCATATTATTCCATCTTCCTTGGCAATGCTCTTTGATGGACCTTTGACAATGACCCCTTCACGTGTTGTAACTCGTTGGTTGCCCAAACTCCTTTTTGTGTGAAGCTTGACGGCCCATGTAGTATGCAGATTAGGAAGCATACCCTAACTCTTTTCATCTGCTACTCCAATCATCCTTTGTATCCATCATTCGCACCCTTCATTCAAATCAAATCCTTTCATCTAGCATGGTCATCTAGATATGTGCCTAATTGGTTGGGCCCCTACATCAACACAACATCATATGGATTTGGTGTGTATCAGTTGTTTACTCTTGAAGGTGAACTATTACCTGTGCCCATCAACAACATGCATCTTCATAGATATTACACCTAACTTTCGAAGAATCCCATTAAAATTCAAAAATATAAAAATATAAAAAAAAATAGTCACCCTGATGAAAACTTGACAAAGCGGTGATGTGCCTTAAATATGCTCATAGTTTGAACTTTTGATACTCTTAATTTTGTTATTAATAGTTGTTTAAATATGTTGATTAAAGACTTTTCGGGTGGTATCCTGTAGCAATGAATTCCATATTCCTGAAGCTTGATAACTTCATTAATTACCTTTTTGACCTCCCGCATGGTTGATGTATGCTTATGATTTTGGATAATGGAATAGGATTAACATGTGATTAATGAATGGATGTCGTGTCACTTGTGTCTATGCTTTCCTTCGCCTCTGTCATTTATTGCAGGTTGTTGGAGGGAGCAGAAGCTGATCAAGCGCAAAGAATCTCGGCTCTGTTGAAGAAGTTGTTCCAGTAATAACTCTTTGACCGAATCTTTGGGAAGGAGCTTTAACGGTCCTTTGATCTAGGGAGTGTGTAATGCTATATTTTCTCTGGGTCGCGTCGAGCAGATAGACTTTCATTTATGAATATCTGTTCCACGATTCAGAATGTATTTATGATCATGACTTCCTCTGTTAGTTAGTTTGTTGTCTTTTTCATTTAAATAACCGTTCCTCCTACGTGAGTGAATGAGGATGAAATAGTATGAGTTAAAATTAAGTTGAATAAGAAATAGAGTTCTGTGTTAAATTCTTATTTTCAAACAGAGTAATCAATGTATTCTGGTTTTGAATATGAAAAAAAATTGATGAAGCTTTGAGTCAACTTCTTGTGTAATCTCATTGATGCTTGCTAAGGGGGCCCACTTAGTAAGTATTCTGAAGCAAGTTGTTGTAGTTAATTGTTCAATTCATGTTGATTACTAGTTAGAATCTATTTCTGTAGATTTCAACACAAACTCAGCCTTGTATTGTTCCTGCAGCATCGAGAATCCATCCCTGTGTCTGTTCCTGCAACAAAGTCCAGTTCACAATTTTTCCTTTAATAATAGCTGCTATGATTTCTATTTTAGTCGAGTTGTATTTGAGTTAGAAAGTTTTGTGTTACACCTCTTTTAAGTATTTGTTTTCTATAGATGATGACTAGAAACTAGTTCTTAGTGCACATACTGTGCTGCTCCATTTCAAGTATACATCCCCTGGTTTGATAAAGTAAATGAACGACCATGAGAAGATGTTAATTAAGCATTTGGAATGTCAATTCAGGTTTAATTACAATTGTGACTTTTATATCGCTTTTGTGTGACCACAAGCATCTTAGTGACAACAAAAATGAAAAAAAATACTAAAGAGAAATAATTTGTCCAATAGTGAAAACCACTTTGGTGGCACTTTGGATAAGTACCATGGTGAAAACCTAGCAAACAAGCATCATGTTTATTCAATCTATGCTCCTCCGTCTATTATCACTCTACCTATTTTTTTGCCTTTCATCCATCCATTCTTACACATCATCTATCCATAATAAAGCTTTGTCATCTTTCTTGTGGCCTGAGAACCATTGGCATTTAGCATCTTCCACCTTTCATGACCATTCTTTGCATCCATCAATGCCCTTGCGCATAATATGTTGGTCTTATACCTAACTAGGGGAAATTCCTAGACTTAAATCTTTATGGGATCCTACACATGATTTTAGCTTTTAAAACATCAAAAATCCAAAAAAATATTAAAACATCAAAATACAAAAAACCATAAAACCTTCAAAAATCCAAAAAAAATATTAAAACATCAAAACTCCAAAAAATAGAGTTAGAGTCGATCTATTTCAATCCAAGTTCGATCAAACTATGTTGTCTCTGCGCATTGCTACTTAAGAAAGGCCATCTTTCGATGAGCCCCCGATGCACTAGGTTAGTCCCTTAGGGTTTTGTTGAGTTGAATCAATCAAGATTGCATCATAGTATTGAGTCATTTTTGGTCCAAGTTGGTTAAACTACGACATCTCTACGTGTATAACATAGGCAAGGCCATATTTGGATGAGCCCCTTAGGCAATAGGTCATTCCTTTAGGGTTTGTCGAGTCTATCTTGGTCTATTGTCTTTGGTCTTATAATAAGTTGTCCCTTTCTAAGTTTAGCACTTCAAACACAAGCCAATAGATATTCAAACTAAATCCTAAATCAATAGATCAACTGTTCAGCTGGTCTTCCATCCAAACTTTTTAATTGTCCAATCAGGTCAAAGGTCTTATCATTTTTTCCTATTTAGGATGTGTCCTTCCTGAATTGGGACATTGGTCATTTGTCAATATTTTCATTTGTCTTGTACATATATCTTTCCTAAAACTAAGCATGGTCAATTAATCTTGTCAATTGGTCAAGTTTTTCAATCAATCAATTTGGACAATTAATCAATCAATCTCGTCAATTTTTTAATCCTATCAATCAATCAATCTAGTCAATATATCAATCAAACTCATCAATCGATTAGTCAATCAATCTTGTCATCAAATAAACTCTGGCAACTAATCTAAATGGTTGTTGACTTTGTTGTTCTAGTTGGTCTTATCTTTTTGATGTATCTTTGGTCATGTTACTAGCTACCTTGAGGATGTCTTGTGAAGGATTTAGAGGGGCAATAATGGATCGTGATCTCTTTTCTTTTGATCGCTATATGCAGTTTGTCTTGGCAGAAAGACTGGGGCAATTGGGTCCTCAATATGAGTCATGGCATTCCTTGTTTGTTGGGTGTTTTTTTTCACAAGGGGATAACATTGCACACCTTGGTCTATGTCATACCATGTTTTTTCTCATCTAGTTGCTATAATTTTGTCGCCCAATGATGATAATCATACAAGTTGACACGTATTAAGCAA
>VDFB02001752.1:0-33789 GCA_007258455.2 Sequoia sempervirens
CATTCACTTTCCCCTATGGAACCTATGCATATTCTTTCTTACCTTTTGGTTTGTGTAATGCTCCAGCTACCTTTCAAAGAGTAGTACTCAACATATTTTCTAATTTTGCACTTGAATACATGGAGATATACATGGATGGATTCACCACTTATGGTGAAAGATATGAGGAATCTCTTAGTAACTTGAAGAAAGTGTTAAAAAGGTGTAAGTAACACAACCTATCACTCAACAATGAGAAGTGTTTCATGATGATGACATAAGGAATATTATTGGGAAACTTTATATCTAGCACATGAATCTAGGTTGATCCACACAAAATTGAGATAATATCTACCTTACCTATTCCTCATAAACAAAGAGATATTAGGAGCTTCCTTGGTCATGCAAACTACTAGAGGTGGTTTATCAATTATTTTAGTAAGATTTTTTCACCTTTATTTGTTTTTCTAAGTAAGGACATTGAGTTTTAATGGACCTCCAAGTGTCAACACTCCTTTGAAGAATTGAAGAAAGCTCTTGCTTAAGAGCCAATGCTGAGAGGGCCAAATTGGACTCTAACATTTCACATTCATGCAAATGCTTCATATTTTATCATTGGTGTAGTCTTGGGTAAGAAGGATGGAAACAAGGAGTATGCAATTTACTATATCAGCAAGAATATTCAAGGGGCAAAATTAAACTACACTATAAAAAAAAGATATTTGTGTTGTTTATGCTATTACTAAATTCAAACATTATATTACTAGATATCTAGTCTTTGTCCATACAGATCACATAGCAATCAGGTATTTGATGAACAAGTGAGTAGTTGGAGGTATGTTGGTAAGATGGCCACTTCTCTTACAATAATTTGACATTACCATTTTGGATAAACTTGGAAAATAAAATGTGGTGGTAGATTTCCTATCAATACTACCAATACAATCAACTGGAGGAGTAGTGGATGATTCTTTTCATGATGAACACTTGTTTTATTTGCAAGTGCAATCACCTTAGTATGCAGATATTAGTAAGTATTTGGTCACAGGGTAGATTCCACCACATTTTTCACCAAGAGAGAAGAGATAGCTGGTCCATAAATTTTTTCCTTACTCTTGGATACCTTGTTTTCTATTTTAAATAAGACTTGATAACATCATGAGAAGATGATATTTTTGATATCATAAAAGCATTCCATGATGAGCCATGTGGAGGTCATTTTGTAGCAAAGAAAACAACTTTTAAGATCCTCACAATTGGCTATTATTTTCCTACTTTACATAAAGATGTTAAATACACTAGGAGTTGTGGTAGGTGTCAAAGGATCATAAGGACAACAAAAAGTGATGAGATTCCCTTACAACCTTTGTTGACATTGGCACCTTTTGACAAATGGGGTTTAAACTTCATTGGTACAATCTCTCCTACCTCTAATAACAAGGAATATATCCTTGTTTGCATTGATTACTTGAAAAGATGGGTGAAAGTTAAGGTCCTATAGGTTTCAAGAGATGGTAATGTGGCTAATTTTTTGTATGAAGATAGTTTTACTAGGTAAGGAGTACCTAGAGAAATGGTGACTAACCAAGGGCCCCAATTTACTTCTAATCTAATCGCCAAGTTGGTTGAGGAATATCAAATCAGACATAAGAAATCAACACTCTATCATTTACAGGCTAATGGTCAAGTAGAGGTCACAAATAGGGAGATTGAAATAATTCTCACCAAGATAGTACAAATGCATAGGAAAGATTGGGCTTCCAAGTTACCTAAAGCATTCTAGGAATATAAGACTACATGGAAAACAACCATTAGGTTTACACCCTATGAGTTAGTTTATGGAAAGATAGTAGTCCTTCTTATTGAGTTTGAATATAAAACATTGAGGACAACAATAGAGTTAAGAATGGATTTAATAGAAACACAAAAGGAAAGGTTGCTTTCTTTGAACGGGTTGGATGAGATAAGGATGGAAGAATTCCATCATACAAAGGTAGTACAACAACAATGAATGAAATGGCATGATCAGTACATCAAAAAAAAAGATTTCACTATGGGAGATTGGGACTATTATATGATTCAAGGTATAAGGATTTCAAGGGTAAATTCCAGTCTAAATGGCTGAGTCCCTATGAGATTAGCAAAGTTTACCCTAATGGAACAGTCTAGTTACATACTATTGATGCAGTCTGGTTCTCAATTCTTTTTAATTGCTACAAATTTAAGTTATATAAGATACCAATACAACATGGTGACTTCATCTTTTCATTGATCCAACAATATGGTGCTCATATTGTGTTGCAAGTATGAGCTAGTCTAGTGGTGTTGTCATTAATGTTGTCATTGATGTTAACACAGTTCAATATGTTGGAGTTTGTACATGTATAGTTGAGATGTTGTTGAGATGTTGTGAGTACATGGAGCTATCTTTATGATGTTGAAAATGTGTTGGTTTGATGAGTTTCCAAGTGCTTTTGAGAAAATTAATAAAGAAAAGAAGTTAGAATTATGAATGTGTTTAGAATGTGCTTTGGTATGTGCTCCACATTTCTCTTGTGTTGATCCTATGCTTGTGTGGATCTGAAGATTTTCTAATGGTGATCTTGTGGTGATATATTCTAATTTTTAGCTTTTGATTTGATTGTACATGGTATTTACTTTCATTGGTATGTGAACTGTTCTAGCAGAGTTGGTCTTATGTGGACTAGGAGAAATTTTTATCCTCCATAGTCCTCCACTATTTTGTTTTAGATCTTTCAAATCTGATATTTTTCTTGTGAAGATGTTCTCTGGGTTTTGGCAGAGAATTTTGAGGTTTCATGGTCTGGAAGTCATGTTTTAGTGTTGTTACACGTGTATTTGCACACTCTAGATGGACTGGTGAAAGGTGTTCAGTGTTTCAAGTTTGTTATTTTGTTGCATATGTATCTAGAGGAATCTAAGATGTATTTTCATTCATAGTGAATCATGTTGTTGAGTTTGTCTGTCATCTTCTTGTTGGGAAGTGTGTACATCAATGTTCATTTGTGTTTTCATTAGGTTTGGCCGACCTGGTGTTTACACTTCATTCGAAGAATAAAATTTAATTAAGGAACTATGTGTTTGATTCAAGACATTATTTTTGGTCTTGATTAAATGGTTTTATTGGTTCACTCTCATTCCTTTCCACCATCGGAATGTTGAGTTTCCAACCTAATTTGAATTTATGAAATGAGGTATTTGTGGCCAACCTTGGAGAAAGTTTCTAAGGTTGAGGATGGTATAAAAGAAAGTCAAATTGTGAAGACATGTATGACAGTGTGATGCAAATTAACGAAAGTGAGCCACAAATTATAAGAGAAAAAGTATGTGTGTGAGTGAGTTGAGACAATAGTTCTTCACTGTGTTGGATTCCTGAAGGAAGTGGGCTAAAGGTTTTTGCAACCCTTATTCAAGCCGCAGATGTGTGTTAATTTTTGTGTTGGATCTTTTTTTTTGTCTTGTAACTATAGGTAGTGACCCTCCCTATTGGATAGTGAGTCATTTTTGTAGGCAGTGAGCCTCCCTGTTGGATAGTGAGCCCTTTCTGTAGGTAGTGAGCCTTTGTACTTGGACAGTGAGTCCTCTTCTAGGAAATGATCCCGTGGAAGTGAGCCTTTATATTTAGTTTTATAATCATTTTATATGGTGATTTAACCTTCACTGTGGTTTTTCCTTATTTTCTTTTCCACGTAAAAATATGGTGTTCATTGTGTTGATTTACTTTCTATTATTTGTGTTTCATGCTCTTGCTTGATAACAAAATAGTGTGGTTGTGGAATTGATAAGTGTTAGAGTTTTTAAAGTTTGAATTTTGTAACAACTGATTCACCCTACCTCTCAATTTATCTGTACCTGTTTAACAATTGGTATCAGAGCTTTGGTTCCTTGGTATATAGCTTAACTACTTAAGGAAGATCTGATGTCACATAAGTTGGTGATCCCTATGTTTGATGGAACTGACTACAATGATCGGAAGGGACAAATGAAAGGATATATTATCTCTCTTGGTTTGAAGACCTGGAAGGTTGTTGAGACAAAGTATACACCTCCATCTAGTGGTCTTACTATTGCAAATGAGATTTTTGCTTATGAGGAAAATGAGAAGGAAAAGTATGCTATTTGTAGTGGCTTAGCTAAAACTGAGCGAGCTAAGGTTATTTCTTTGGATACTACATATGAAGTCTAGAAGAAGTTGGAAGACATGTATGAAGGAAATGAAAGAGTGAAATTGACAAAGAAGCTAAGGCAAAGTGAAAATTTGTAAATCTGAAGATGGAAGAAGGTGAATAATTTACATGTTTTTTTCAGAGGGTTGAACTAACTGTGAATGAAGTTAGAAATCAAGGATGAAAACTATCAAAAGAAGACACAATTGAGAATATCCTAATCACCCTACCAAATTACTACAACAATATTGCAATTATTAAAGAAATATATGATCCTAACAAGTACACTTTAGAATATTTGTTCAACACCTTGCAAGCATTTGAGATGAGAAAGTTTCAGAAAGAAGATAAAATGGAAGAAAAGACAAAATAAGCATTTCAAGAAATTAATATTGAAGACAAACCAAATAGTGATGGTGTTGATGAGTTGGAAGTATAAAGGTATGTTTCCCTTTAAATGTTTCAATTGTGGTAATTTGGTCATTATGCTTCAAGATGTTTGAATAGAGTTGCACATAAAAATAATAAGGATTATAAGGATAAGGATAGAAAGGATAAGAAATATAATAAGTTGTACCATGTTAAAGAAGAAGCATGAATTTTTGGTGATGAATCTAAGAATGAGGTTGATGATAGTGAATGCTTATTCTAAGCTTTGGAAAGTAAATCTATATCCACTAACCCTGTAAAATGTGTAAGAAAGAAGGCTCTATAGAATAAGAGAAATAGGATGGAAGGTACTTTTGGTTGCCACTTTTCATGCAAGACGGGATGAAGACTACTGGGTAATTGATAGTGATTGTTCTAATCACATGACCAGATATAAGAGTAATTTCACTAAACTCTAGAAATATGATGGTGGTCTAGTTATGTTTGGTGATGATTCAGGAGCTAAGATTTGTGGGAAAGGTTCAATTAGTTTTGATGGATTGTACAATACTGATGATGTATATTATGTGAAGGGTTTGAGGCATAACCTTCTAATTGTTGGTTAGATGTGTAGCAATGACTTTAAACTTGTGAAAATAATAACTGTGAAATCAGAAAAGGATCTGGAAATGAAGATATGATTATTGTTGGAAGAACTCATAGAAACATCTATCAGCTGAAGAGAGTTGATGGTCATTGCCTTGCATCTCAAATCAATGATGGCACCACAGAATGGGAATGTCAATTTTGATAACCTGTTTAAAATTAGTGTAAAGGACATTGTTCAAGGGCTACCTAGAATCACAAGACCTACTAATGCTATTTGTAAAAAATTTCAATTGGGGAAACAAACAAGATGCAACTTTAAAGGAAAAGAGCACTCTACTACCAGAATGCTTGAGTTAAATCATACTGATCTCTATGATTTGACTAGGACTGGAAGCCTAAATGGTGACAGGTATTTTATGTTGCTTATTTATGATTATACTTGAATGACATGGGATGCTTTTCTTAGAGAAAAGACTCAGGCTCTTGATAAGTTCAAGGTATTCAAAGCAAGAGTTGAAAATGAAGTAAATTTTAAAATCAAGTGTTTGAGATCTAATAGAGGTGGATAATTTAGTTATGGAGATTTTAATGCATTCTATGAATAACATGGCATAAGAAGACAATTTTATGCTCTGAGAACCCCTTAGCAGAATGGAGTAGTTGAAAGGAAAAACAAGATAGTATAGGAAGCTACTAGAACCATGATGAAAGAATCAAATGTACTAGATGTGTACTAGAGAGAAGCGATACACATTGTTGTTTATATTCTTAATAGAGTTCAAATCAGATACAATAGCAAAAAGACTCCTTTTGAATTATGAACTGGTAAGACTCCTATTGTGAAGTATTTCAAGGTATTTGGAAGCAAATGTTATATTAAAAGAGATGATGACAATATTTGAAAGTTTGATGCTAGATGTAATGAAGGAATCTTTCTTAGATACTCTACTACTAGCAAAGCATACAAATGCTTCAATAAAAGATTGAGAATGATCATTGAAAGTGCTAATGTGAAAGTTGATGAAGACATATCCAGACCTATTGAGATAAGTGGTGTTGAACCTGATGATCCTATATATGGACATGTACTTGAGGAAAACAAGGAGAAGGAAGAAGAAGAGGAGGGGAATGAGCTGAAATTTGTTGATAAGACTCCTAATTATGTATAGAAGAATCATCTAAAGGAACAGATAATTGGAGATAAAAGTGAATATTTGAGGACAAGAAGCAAAGTTGCAGCTGAGGTAAATTTGTGTCTACTTTCTAAAATTGAACCCAAATATGTAAGTGAAGCAAGTGAAGATGAGAGTTGGATGAGAACTATGAAAGAAGAGTTGTAGTAGATAGAAAGGAATTAGACATGGGAACTAGTCCCTAGGTTTGTGAATAAAAATGTGATTAGATCAAAATGGGTGTTCCAAAATAAGCTAAATGAAAGTGGAGAAGTTGTAAGGAATAAGGAAATACTTGTATGCAAGTGATATTCACAAGTTGAATGTATAGATTTTGAAGACATTTTTCCCTGTGGCTAGAATGGAAGCTATTAGAATGTTTTCGGCATTTTCAACCCACAAGGACTTCAAAGTATATCAAATGGATGTTAAGTCAGCATTTATAAATGATGAATTAGAGGAAGAAGTGTACATGGAACAACCTAAAGGGTTTCAATTATCTGACGAACTAGAAATAGTTTGTTAGTTGAAAGCATTGTATGGACCGAAGCAAGCTCCCAGAGCTTGGTATGCAAGATTGGACAAATACTTGACAAAGAAAGGATTCAACAAAGGTTCTGCTGACAACAATCTTTACTTCAAAGTGCAAGGTAACAAAATTATGATAGTAGTTGTATATGTTGATGATATCATTTTTGGTGGGAATGAAGGCATGTGTAAAAAGTCTGTTGAAGAGATGCAGAAAGAATTTGAGATGTCTATTATTGGTGAATTGAATTTCTTCTTTGGTATACAAGTGAATCAAACTAATAAAGGGATATTCATGTCACAATCTACGTATATAAAAGAGTTGTCCAAGGAGTTTGGGGGTATGTGCGGGATCATCATGGAAAAATTAGGACCTTAAGTGGGTATGTGTAGGATCATGATGGGCCAAAAAGTGGTGATATGTAAGAGATATGATGACCCATATGGCTAACAACTTTTTTTTACCCAAAATTGATGAAATGAAAAGGGTTTTAAAGGAGATTCTTAGCTTTCCACAAATATAAATTATGCTTTACTTTGAATTTAATAAATAATTATCATTCATTTTCTATTTGAATTATGAATAAAGTTCTTATTGATAACCTAATTGAAAAAAATTTGTAGCTTTCAAACAATATCACATTTTTTTAATTCAAAATATGCATCACATTCTATGCTTCGTATACTATAAGATTTAAAAAATAAAAATTGAATTTCATGAAGTTTTGACCAAGTTAAGGTGGTCAGACATATGAGTTTTTTTATTTTTTAAAAGTTGTAATAAAAAATTCATAATGATGATCTTGCACATAGCCAAGTGGGCCTGTTTTTTCCATGATGATCTTGCACATACCCAAGTGGCCAAAAATTTAAAAAATCAGAGTTAGGCAACTTAACATAAATTTTTGAATAAGTTATCTATATTATTTCAAAAATATGTAAGAATAGAATCTATAGCAAATTGAATGTAGCTTCTAAACTACTAGTTTAATTTTTTTTAAATATATCTATTTGGTGAAAATTTAAAATTTCTTTCCATTAATACTTAAATTTTAGGGAAAAAAAAGAAGTAGGTGTCTATCTGACCACCCTAACTACAATAAAATGATAATATTTTTTTATAAAATTTTATATATAAGTAGACTCATGTCCCGATGTGATGCATATTTTTTTGTAATTTTTTTCCAAGTAAATAATTAATTATGAACTTTTTATTAAAACTTTTGAAAATATAAAAACTCGTATGTCTGACCACCTTAAGTTGGTCAAAACTTCATGAAATTCAATTTTTTTTTTTAATCCTATAGTATGTGAAGCATAGAACATGACACATGTTTTGGATTCAAAAAATGTGATACTGTTTGAAAGCTATAGATTTTTTTCAATCAGCCTATCAATCAGGACTTTAGTCATAATTCAAATAGAAAATGAATAATAATTATTTATTATATTCAAAGTAAAGCATAATTTGTATTGGTGGAAAATTGAGAATTTCCTTTAAAAACCCTTATTGTTTCATCAATTTTGGGTAAAAAAAAGTCATCAACTACATACAGTACACATACCCATCATATTGCCACTTTTGGGCCCATCATGATCTTGCACATACCCTTGGGATGGATGATTCCAAACTAGTTTGTAATCCTATGGTAACTAGATGTAAACTAAGAAAAGATGATGAATCTGCTAAGACTGATCATAGAAAATACAGATCTATGATTGGCGGAAATTTGTATCTTACTACTACTAGACTGAATATATGCATGCAGTATGTTTAGTTGCTAGATTCCAAGCAGATCCTAAAGAAGCACATCTTACAACTATAAAGATTATATTTAGATATCTTAAAGGTACACTGGATAATAGATTATGGTATCCTAAGAGTTGTGATTTCACCTTGAGTGCCTATATAGACGTTGATTGGGTTAGATGCGTAGATGATCGGAAGAGTACCAGTGGTGGTGCTTTCTTTCTTGGTGGGAGATTAGTTTCATGGTTGAGTAAAAAGAAAGACTCTGTAATGCCCTACCATGCAAACCCCAAAGGACAAATAAAACTCACAAATTATAGCACAATTTTTTTAAAAAAAGTAAAACATAACATAATATATACATCGCATACCATACATGAATTGAAATTATACATACACAAAACAACTACATCCTCTGGGGTACATGTGACTACATTACTAAACATAAACCCATACCATAATGATGATTATCTATCTATGAGTATTCCACTTAACCATTATATAGAATTAATAATCAAAAAATTTACATCCATAATATTATATAAATAAAAACCATCCATCACCTCTATGAACATAATTATAAATATTTCCATAGATACAACACCATTAAGGATCACATATAGATAAACAATAACATGTAATAAGAAAAGGTATCTATATACATTTCATGAACAAAAAGCATCCATCAACGATCATAGAATAAGGCCAAAGATTACATTCATTACAATTATAATAAAAGTCACATCGTTCAAGAATTAAATTTATATAGAAGTTTTTCACAACATGCATGAGAATAACACAATAACATGAAACATTCCAACTGAGATGAATGAGTACAAAACATCAAGACTGGATCCAACTCTAGTACATCTCTAAAGTCACCACAACAGGTTCAACTCTTTAAAACTCAATCTTTGACTGGGGACCCAATGGGGTGCATAGCATGTTCCACCTGACCATGTAGACCCAAAGGCCCACCCCCCGTGCTAGGAGTTGACAAGAAAGACCCTCAACCAAAATAGTCAGGTGAAAAATGAAAACAAGACTCCATGACAAAAGCAACCACAAAATAATACATCTGCTTCCAAAGGAATAGAGGAAACAAGGGGAAAACCACAAACATGCAAGGTTGCTAGAGGGTGGAGTGCCATCACATGGCTCAACATGGGTTACCCAATGTGGATCTTCATAGGTTACTGGCCCCCTTCCTAGGCTACCCTGGAAACATCAACTAATCCCCGACCCCCATTATCACACATGTGAAATCAACTCACCTCTCATAAAGACAAGGTAGTTGGTTTTCCATTCCAGGCCTTCTCATCTCATCCCAAGCCTAAATGAGCACTTGGGCCATGAGAGAGGCATCCATTATCTTTTATTAGTGTGTGTATACTACCCATCCCCCTAATTATTTATTAGGTTATCACTTGATTACTCAACTTTGACATGAGTTACCTAGGATACCACTTAGGTTTCTGACCCCCATGGGAAGCCACTCTCCCTTCTAGCAACAAAATCCAATAAACACAAACGGGGTAAGCCAACTTGCACAAAAAAATATCAAGTCAAATAAGAAAATACCACAAGTGAGGCATGCACGATCTCACACTAGGTTTCCATGAATAACATCCAAGTGCAAGGATAAAACCCACCAAATCATATCGAACATAGGAACCATAGTTCACAAGAATCAAAATGAAAACTAATCATGAAGCCACATTTTTCCCCTCCTCTAGAATCCCAAGTGACCGACTACCCAAAATTACCATATGAGGGTAAGTCAAAGTGAAACATGGAATGCACAAACTTCACATGTAGAATCTTCTCAAATCAATATGACTAAAGAGGGAGACGATTTCAGAAAGAACCATAAAGCTATTCTTTAATTTCTATGATCCCAATCACAGTGACAAAATTCAAAGATCATATAATTCCTCAATACATTTTACTTTTTCACTCGAAAGGAAAACATTTAAATTAACTATAGAACTCATTAAAGATATATTTGTATCCCACTAACTATGCACTTCACGCAATAATTTTTCTCTTTAAATAAACATCATGAGATTTATATATACATATATTTATAAATATGAAAACCCATTGATACTTAATGAATTAATCTTAAACTTCACTATACATTCAAAATATCCATTTCCAAGACATTATAATCAATCAGTTAACATTTTATTATTACATCATTATAGAATCATTTAAAAATTAATTGAATAACTAACAAGACTATAAGGACATGACCCACAATTTATACACTCAAATATGATTATCACCACAATTGAAGTCTTTTTAAATTACAAGTAAATATACACATGATTTAAACCAAATAAGTATCCAATAAGAAATAATACCCGCAAGATTAAATATATAAGTTTAGCTATATATATACACAATTAAATATGCAATCACATATTCATACATATACAAATATAAATATATATGTATATATGTTCAAACAATACACATTAATACCCTCTCATAAGCACCAAACATTTATATATAATTATATACGTGTGTGTCTATATATTTATGTATAGATATATATAAATAAATAAACTCAAGCATGTATATATCTTTGTAATTTTTTATTTCATAATATAACTTGGATTAAATGAACATACCCATAAGCGGTTATCTATAGCTAACAAAATAGAAGAAAATACATAGATTTTCCAATATGTCGATGGGTTTAGAACAACACCACACTATTCATTCATATATATATATATATATATATATATATATATATATATATATATATATATATATATATATATATATATCTAACCACAACAAAGAGACCACAACACACACATATAAATAAAATCTTATTTTCACTTACAGAGATTGAAACTTCACCAATGCAAGAATCTTAACTTAACATGGCATAAACTATGCATACATTTATTTTTTTATAATATCTAAAATCTGAATAAATTTTATCCTATGGCATTGGACACCAAATAAACAATTGGCTAAAAATTTAAAATAACGGACAAGGCTCAAGTTTGATAAAACCACACTAGAAAAAAACAATCAAAATTCCCAAGAAATTCTCACACCTATGTATAGCTCAAACACCAAACATACGTGTTTAAAAGGGATCGATCAAAATCAAAGGACAAGATAGCTTGATAATAAAGGAAGATAAACACTTAATGGTTTCAACAATAAAAATGCCTATCAAATACATGCAAGCTAGAACTGATTCCTTCTACAGAAATAAAACCACACACAATTACTACCAGATGCTAATAGTGTAAAGGAAATGTAATACCAATGCAAATCCTAGGTAATATAAAATTGTAGGGACCAAGAAGGCATGGAGTTTTGTTAAAAGGACCATTGATTTGATAAGAACTCTTCATGAAGTAATTAAATAACTCCAAAGAAGGATGCATACTACTAAATAGAGAATCATGGAGGTAAGAACCGATTGGAATTACCCTAGCTAGCAAATGCAAGAGCAAACCCAACAAGGCAGCAAGAACAAATGAAAATAATTTGATTCCCAACTAAACATAAAGATCAGAAAACACTCAAAAACAAAACACAACAAACTTGAAAAAGAAAAAAATTGAATTTACTAGACCTCAGAATGAACTATCAGTATAAATGTAGGTGATGATAGCATGCTATCTACATACAAGGAAAATATTAACACAACCTACAAAGAATGCATCATAATCTCATGCTCATGCTGCCATGCAACTCTCAAACAAGGTATGGACCTCCATCAAAACATAAAGGGTAGAGGAATTTTGTCAGATGTTGTAGTTGCTAGTGCCCTGGCAAACCTGTATGTAAAATGGGGAAAACATAGAAAAAACATGTGTATATTTTGACAGAATGCCTCAAAGAAAAGTGGACTCATAGACTGCGATGATTTCAGGATATGTGTAAGATGGATTTAGAAACTTTCAAGAAAATGCAATCGGTAGGCATAAAGATAGTTTCCTTAACCATCAACAACATCCACCCTACCCATGCCAAAATGGGAACGTTGAAATAGGCCACCATGGTCAGCATGTATGCAAAATATGGAGGCATAGACAAAGCACACAAACTATTTGACAAAATGTCTAAAAGAGTAGTCATCTCATGGAATAAAGTGATTGCATGACATGCACAAAATGGTTTAAGAAGCTTTCAAGCAAAGTGTAAGGTTGTGGGAGAATGCAAAGGAAATATTATGCACAAAACCCACACTTATTGAATAAAAGATTCAATATTAAAAATAGTACACAGAGTTATGATGACGTTACAGAATAAAAATCACCATATGCAATGTTTCTAGCAACAACTAGAGAATTGGATTGAAAATACTCACGGAGTTAAAATTTAGAAACAATGAAACCTGGGTCTCGCAGCTTGGCAAGTTGGAGAATCTAGTAATGAGCTCGCACCTCTATTGTAGCTGTCGCTTCTAGAACCTCAGAAACAACGTGCAAGATAATCCCCAATCCTCTTTTTTCTAAAAGCTATCTTTTGTTCAAAATATTTTTGGTTGAATAAAAAAATGCTCTCTTTCAAAACCAAGCATAATATCAACCTATTGTTTTCAGAATAATGTTGCAGACACCAAAATTTTCTTTTGAGAACAAAATTCACTGATATTTTTTTTTTCCCAAAGTTAATCAATATAAAAAAAGTGAGGGATCCTAATTTTCGAAGACAAAATCAAGTAATAATCTCATAATAAAACAAGTTTCCTGTTTCAATTCCAATTTCGAGCCATGGATGTGCACGCTTTTATCTTTTACCATCTTTCCTTGCTTTTACAATTCAGTTTGAAATAATATCTTATTTATTTAAGAATCAGAATACTTTCCACAATTCAATAATTGACTCCTTTAATTATAGATTTATCAATATGATTCATAACATTATTATTATTCCACAATTAAATGATTATCTTTTCATGATAATATCTTATCCATTATTATTAACTTCAATTTAAAACAATATTTTTACAAAACAATTTAATCAAATTATTTAATAATAACACATTTACTTTTAACGAAACAATTTTAACTTAATTGTTTATTACAACCCATATCGTTTATATTTCATAAAACTAATTTATTTAATTATTATTTTAATTTCCAATTTTATTTAAGCTACCTTGCAAATAAATTTTAATTTAATTAATTGTTTAAACAAGGCTATTAACATATTACATTTTCCACATAATCACATAACACAATATACCACAAAATCATGAATAAATACATACACAAATTTCTAGAACAACCGATATGGAGGGACACTACAAACTCAGTTTCTTTATCCAATATAGAGGCATAATATATTGCTGCAACATCCTGTTGCACACAAGTTTTGTGGATGAAGCAAACTCTAAAAGACATTGGAGTGATATTTCACATGAACCTATTTCTATTTTTCAGTGACAACACAAGTGGAATAAACATTTCAAAGAACTCAGTTATGCATTCAAGAACAAAGAACATATCTATCAAATATCATTTCTCGAGAGAAAAAGTGTTGGAGAATGAATTCAAATTGAAGTATGTGACAACAAAGTAAAAAATTGTAGACATCATTACTAAGGATCTTCTAAAGGATACTTTTGAGCATCTTAGGGAGAGGTTGGGGGTCATTGGCCCTCAGAACTAAGTGCACATGAAGGTACATCAGTCCAGTGAATTCACAAACTCCATATTTTTTTGGACTGATAAATGGGTATACTCCATAGGGGGAGTAGAAAAGGTTTTCATTGTTGTAGTATGAGTGTACTCCTAAGGGGGAGTGATCAGAGTTGTTGGTCTTTTCCATTGATGCCAAAGGGGGAGAGAAATTCATATGAAAAATAGTTGCATAAGAGAAGGTGTTCTCTATGGATATTATGAAGGATGTTGTCTTTGATGATTTTTCACATCATGTGTTGCCATCAATGACAAAAGGGGATATTGTTGCAAGTATGAGCTAGTCTGATAGTGTTGTCATTAATGTTTTCATTGATGTGAACATAGTTCAGTATGTTGCAGTTTGTACATGTATAGCTGAGATGTTGTGAGTACATGGATCTATCTTTATGATGTTGCATATATGTTGGTTTGATGAGTTTCTAGGTGCTTTTGAGAAAATTAATAAAGAAAAGAAGTTAGAATGTTGAATGTGTTCATATTGTGCTTCAATATGTGTTTTGCATTTCTCCTATGTTGATCCTATGCTTGTACAGATCTGAAGATTTGATAATGGTGATGTTGTGGTGATATATCCTAAGTTTTATCTTCTAATTTGATGGTATGTGGAAGTTACATTCATTGATATGTGAACTATTCTGGTAGAGTTGGTCTTCAGTGGACTAGGAGAAATGTTTATGCTCCAGAGTTCTTTGTTGGTTTGTTTCAGATCTTGTGGATCTTAGATTTGTCTTGTGAAGATGTTCTCTAGGTTCTTGCAAAGAAGTTTGAGGTTTGATGGTTCAAAAGTCATGTTTTAGTGTTGTTGTGTGTATTTGCATAGTTTGGATGGACTAGTGAAAGGTGTTCAGTGTTTGAAGTTTTAAGTTTTGTTGCAGATTTATTTGGAGGAATCTGAGATGTATTATCATGCATAATAAAGCATGGTGTAGAGTCCACATGTCATCTGAAGTTGTTGGAAAGCATGTACATCAATGTTCATTTGTGTTTTCATTAGGTTTGGTTAACCTAGTGTTACACTTCATTTGAAGAATAAAATTTAATTAAGGAAGTATGTGGTTGATTTGAGACATTATTTTTGGTCTTGATTAAATGCTTTTATTGGTCCACTCTCATTCCTTTCCACCACAAGAATGTTGAGTTGCCAACCTAATTTTTTGATGAATAGGCAGCTATCTATATTAATTCAAATATAAAGATACATATTCACAAAAAAGGATGGGTGGTAAAAAGGAACACCTTAAGAGTCAAATGGGAAACACCCAGAAAAAGAAATAAATCACATGGGCTAAGCCGAGAAGTCCAAAATTAAAAAGTAAATAAAAAAGGCCATTAAGTGGCCATAGTAGTGCTAGCATAGCCAGGAGGGTCCCTGTCATCCAATTTTTTTCCCCCATACATCAGCGGGGTCTAGAGTGATGTCAGGAGGAGGACCCCAACCATTATCAACATCTTTTTTCTCTTTATCTTCTTCCTCGCGCCAGGGCGAGATTGCAAGCATCAGATGTTGAAATTTTTTACCAATGGCTAGCCAACCAGAGCTAGAAGCAGTAGGGTAATTAGAGGGCCACCCGGAACTACCACCACCACTCCCTTGAAGCACCACCAGAAGGCCACCCCTAGCTAGCCCATGACAGAGGAGAACAGTTTCTCTGAGGAGTGTGAGAATCCCACCAAGGTAGGGGCTAGGAATAGGGACACATAGAGCCACTTCACTACCAGCCCCTGGAGGTCAACCAAGTGCGGGAAGAGGTGGGTGAAGTGGGGACCTAAGCAACAATACAAGTGACATTACCCTAGTGATCTAGGAGAACCTAAAGGTGAGCAACCTCAAGTGTAACTTTGTTAGCTTGCATTTGAACCTATAAAAGCACATTAGAGAAAATCATAGCTTTAGCATATAAAGATACATGAATATCCATTTATGTATGTGAAAAAATGCAAGAATTTATGTCTCTCCAAATATTGAAGAGAATTTTCACCCTGAAAGTGTGCCAAAGCTAGGTGAATTTTGTAGGAAACCTGGGAGAACCTCCTACAATACCATATTCTAGGAGAAAGGTTTTGGCCTAAAGGGCCAAAAAAAGTGATGAATCCAAATCCAAAGCTATTGGGCTCTAGGAAAAAATTAGAAAAGATGCTTAAAATTCTCAGCTTGCCCACAAAAAGGGAATCAAGGGTCCCAGACCCCCAGGTGAACCAGCTGAGACCCCACAGACAAACCTTGGAAAAGAATACACCAAGAAAAGTGGGAAAGTTTTGGCTCAACACTTGCAGACCAAGTGGAAGCAAATATTTTATGCCAGACATGAGTGGGAGATTGAAGAAGCCACCTCTAGTTCAAACTTTGGATCATAGGAAAATGTGGTGAGAGCCACTTGTATCCAAGTTGAGGCTTGTAGTTCCTGAAAGAGGTGTCTGGATACCACTTCCAATCTTTCCAGCAAGGTTTGATCCCATGAATTCCAACCTTATGAAGTATTTCAACAGGAATGTCATTCACCAGACCATCATAAGTAGCACGGTCCTAGTTATGAAGCTTGTACTAGGCATGAAAAACTTCCCATGACATAATATGCATGGTGGGTCTATGAAATATTTGTTGCAGGGTCTGGATACCTTTTTTATGAAATCTGAATTCCTTAAGCCCAAGCGACTTAGCCAACGACTGACCATTGCAAGCAAAAAGAGGTGACCACTAAATATTATGTTGGTTGAGAGAAAGTCCATCACAAAAACCAAAGCCAACCTAACAGACCTAGGGTTTGACAGATTCCTAAGCCTGCCATATGCTTTTGGCCACAAATGTCCCAACAATATGGATTAGTTCTTCCATGACTAGAAGGTTTTGAAAGAAAATCCGCTTCTAGGAAGATCTATGGACATGGAAGTCGGATTGAATACTATTCCTAAGAATAATTTTCTAGGCTTTGTCCCCAGTAAGGGCATGAATAATCCATTTAACACATAGAATAGTCCCTTACCGTTGAGAAGACAACAACCTGAGACCTCTCGAGTCTCTGGGAAGGCAGAAAAATTCCCAAGCCACATGATGAAACCCTCTGTAAGATTCAGAGGAGGCCCAGAGAAAGTCATGAATCAATTTCTAAAGCTTTCCATAGGTAGCTTTGGAGGGGGCCCAACAAGAAGAATAATAAACATGGGTTGCTGCTAGAATTTTGGAACACACCTGGAATTTCCCTACCAAAGAGAGGGGCTTGGTAACCCAATAAGTAAGCTTCTACTCAACTCTAGAGAGCATTGCTTGCCAAAGCTTAGCCGAAGATTCCTAAAAGGAAAGGGGAATGCCCAAAAACTAAAAAATTTCTCCAAGCTCAATCCACTTCCATCCATACTGTTGCAACCAAGGTGGATGATGAGGGCACAACCTGAGACTTAGAAAATAACCCAAAAATAAGAGAATAATTTTATTATTCAGAAAATGGAACTTCTTACATGCAGAGGATCTCAAATCCCCAAATTCTTACAACACATACAAGTTACAAAAAGCTACAGAATACCCCTTTCACAATGTGAGCTTGTCCCCAAAAAGTTACCCAACAATTAGAAACCCACCCATAAACAGAACTCCTCTTTAGTTTGGAGCCAAAACAAGATTCAAATTTGAGTTTAGGCGGTTTAGCACTGAAAAATTACAACTTGAAGTTCAAATTTCAAAAGAACATTGCAATTGTATCTTCTAGAAAGTGCACCAACTTCTCGGGGCCATAACTTTTGATCCAGGACTCCGATTCGCGAACCGTTTGAACCGTTGGAAAAGTTTCGAAGTCAAGAACACGCTCAAAATTTGCTATGCCAATTTCAACAAGTTTTAGGGCTGATCCAAGAACTCTAAGTGCCTCAATTCTAACTCGGAAGATTTTTAGGTGCAAATCTGGGAAACTAAAACTACAATATCTTTCAACCCAAGAATAGGAAATAAAAACCATAAATTGGGAATTTCATTTTGATGAAAAGGGTATCCAAAATGTAAAACATCTAAAAAAGAGAACTTGAAATTTAACTATTTTTGGGTGATGCAAGATTGCCTTACACCACTGGATGCTCGCATCATAAATAATTAGTTTTTATGTTTTTAGTGTTCTTTTAACTAATAAATTTAAAAATATTATATTTTAGTGCTATATATATGTTTTTGACTTAAATATTATTTTTAAGTTATATGCAAGCAACATGTTACAATATCAAATTTCCCTAGTATCAAGTTAGCTAACTAGCTATCACAACCAAATTCCAAATGGGATCCTACTTTAAATTGAATAATTCTATGTTTTTTTTGTATGCTAAGAGATAAAATGGTGGTCATATTACAAGCTCTTGTGGAGAGCATTGGTCATAGGTATTTCATAAATTATAATGACCTTTTCAACTATAAATATAAAGATAAGTGAAAATGGATCTTGACAATGATAATGCTTTTATGAAGATATGGATCCAAAATTTTAATTTGTACCATAAAACTCATGATCTATATCTTTAAAATTATTGAACTGGTTATAATCTAAGTGAAGAGCTTAGTTTAAAATGATTGAATTTAGTAATGGGGATGGAAGAGATGGTGATTAGTTGATTCCTCTATAGAAATGCCTTTAATGTACTATCAAGCATGGCCATCCTAAAAAAGTTAACATTTAGTCTATCACATTTTCATTCAAGTATCTAAATGGATATTTCAAGACTCCAACTCTTTAAGCTATGAGTTCTTTATTTGAATCAAATTTTAGATGTTTCTCCATGAAAGTGATTATTGTGAGCTATCACCACCATAGTCACCCTATCAGTGATTAAGATTATGGTAGTTATATATGTGAGGATGATTGGTAATGACTTAAACTTAGCAATGGCATTGACTACATTGTATTGTAATCAAATAAATTATTTTGAAAGGAATGTAATGAGAGAATTGTTAATTCTATATTATGTTATAGTAAAATTATGCAATTATATTTAGTTGGTAATTACATATGTTTGTTGAAAAAATTATTATAATAATGGCTTTATAATAGGTAGTATAATTAATTCACTTTAAATAATTTTTTTAAAATAATAGTATTTAGTTGCATAATAATAAAAGGTAGTTGCATTACAAGAAAAGATGATATATTTAAGAAAGGGGTTCCAATTAAGAACTACCTAATAACTATAGCTTAACTAAACTCTCTTAGAAAATATAATATTCACATGAATTCAACATATTAGTTTTTAATATATTATATTTAATGCACTCTACACTAGTGACTATACAAATCTTCCAATAAAGCACTCCAAACATGTAGGTCATTTATGATACCCATGTCTTTTATTTTTAATAGAATAATTTACACTACTAAAATAGAGTTCCAAGAACATGCTCTAAATCCTTGATACTTGATCAAAGTGAATAAAAACAATATTAAAAGTATTTTTTTAATGTTATCAACAAATAGAGACAATTAAATGCATTCAATCATCATAACAATTGTTGTATAGAAATTAAGACTTGGGTAACAATGAAAGGTAGTTGCACACCTACAAAGTAGGTGCACAACAAATATAAAATATTGCACAAGAATTTAAGGCCTCGTACATCTAAGTCTTGATTTGGTGTACAATAATAATTAGATGTAAAAAACTAATACTTCTATAATAAGGGAATAGTTGAATAATTGGTGAATACCACTTGTGCAACAATTATATAGTGTTGTACAACAATTGAAGGTATTGTACATATAAGTCTTAATTTATTGTGCAATACTAATTGTATGCACAAAGACTAAGACTACAAACTCTTTAAATTTTTGGTATACTACATTGGATATTCAATAGCTTTGCACTTACCACCATAGAATAATTTTCAAATTGCACTTGCATTAACTAATCAACAAGTTAACCTAAAATATTGATATGAATATGCAGTTACAAATTTATATTTAGTCAATCAACTATTGTTCAATTTTTTAGTGTGATTTCTTTTCTCCTTTAATCTTGTCTCTTTTATCTATTCTTCCTCACATATTTTTTAAAAAATGAGGTAGAGTCAAATATTATCAACCTCCTCATTATTTATCCCTTTAATGTAGAAACATGGGTAGCATTTCATAAAAATATTCTCTCCCATGATTCCTATACTAGGTCATACGTAATAGAATAAGGTGACATGACACACTTAGTAGGATTAAATATAGATATTACTCACTTGTACAATTATTAATCTAAAGATGGCTTATCAATCTATACAAAATCTACAACAAACATGATTTTAAGAGAGACTAAATTTTTTTGGACTCTCATATTAATCAACAAAATAAGATTACAACATATAGTTTCATAAAAGCATAATAAACTATTGTAGATATGGATTTAATATGAAAATAAATTAAAGCTAGTTTGACACTTAACTATTTAATTGAGACACCTTAGATAAGATTCCTACTACCAATACTATAGTTAATTTTCATGTTCAATTCAATAAATTGTTTATTCTAATACTCCCCCTTAATGAAGAACTAAAATATTTATGACACCTAACATATGCCTGCATATTACAAATTTTATCTTGCCTAAAGGCTTAGAAAATACATAATACATATTCTCATTTGTGTAATAGTACATCAAATCAATCTCTCTTGATTTTAAATCTTTTTGCATACAAATGATCTTGAGTTTCAATGTGTCTTAATCCAACACGATAAATTGGGTTATTTTCTAATATCAATAAAATTTGATTGTCACACTTGTTAGGTCTTAGTCCCTCTTACTATTCTCTCATGTCTTAAAAATACCATGTTAACCAAATAACTTCATAGGTAACATTGCACAATGATTTATACTTGAATTTAGTAGAGGATAAAGAAACGATTAGCTACTTCTTGTTGCTCCACAACATAATATTCAATATTATATTGAATTCATATCCAATGGTGGATTTTCTATCATCTAGATCACCTACCCAATTAGAATCTAAATAACCTATCAAATCGTACTCAATTGATTAGTGTATCCAATATACTAAAGTTAATAATTACTTGTAGGTATTGAACATCTCTCTTGGTTTCTTTCCAATGGGTTTCATGTGGCTTAGTCATGAATTGACTATGTTAACTAACTACATAATATCAGGTCTTGTTGTGGTTAAGTAATTAAAAATTTACACTAGCTATCCAGACAAAATTTCATTTACTTAATTTGTATCATCATTAATGTAAATATTAACATTATGTTCTAATGGGGAAAAGACTAATTTACACTCATGAATACTATACCTTTTAACCAATATTTTTGTATACTTACTTTGAGTAATTGATTTCTTACTATCTTCCCTCCATATCTCAATGTTTAAGAAATAATGCATATTTCCAAGATCCTTAATTTTAAATTTATATGAT
Organism: Sequoia sempervirens; assembly: GCA_007258455.2. NCBI lineage: Eukaryota > Viridiplantae > Streptophyta > Pinopsida > Cupressales > Cupressaceae > Sequoia > Sequoia sempervirens. The sequence continues at coordinate 21,661 of VDFB02001752.1, forward strand.
ATATCTCTTTTGATTTCATCAATCAAACTTATATTACTTCTTACTATGAAAAAGTCATAAACATATAGATCAACTAAGTATCTATTTTTGACAACTAGTGTCTAAATTATTTTAACACCACTTCTCACAAATTATACACAATAACGAATTAGTTCAATGCAAAAAAAAAATGCTATATGATGGATTATTCCTATTAGAAAGCTCTAAGACATAAATAATAGAATCTATTTGATTAACCAACAAAAAAATTCAAAATATATAGCTTCACATAAACATAACAAACTGTTATAAAAATGGAAAGAAGTTTAATCAAGTTTGAAAGCTAACTATTCAACTAGCACACCTTTAAGAGTCCTATTACCAACACTATAGCTAACTATGACACTTATTCAATACATGTTTAATTCAATGATTCATTTATTGTAATAATCTTTGTTTATCATGTCTTCAAATATGCTAGACAAATGTTAAGGAGGATTAATGAAAGTCTAATTGAAAAAATGACCAAACCTAAAAACAAATAATATACATAAAAATGATTAGATTTTTTTTTTCAATTTCATGCGATTGGTTTTATTTCTAAGATATGAAAAGGTTTTTTTGAAGTTGTATTTGTAATATCTAATTTTTTTTGTGTCTATATAAAAACTATTTCATTATATTTTTTGAATTGGTAGAATCAATCTCATTGGCAACTATCACATTAAAGCATTCAATATTTTTAACCACTATACCTCTCAGTTTGGAGGCTAGCCTCGCTCAAAATGGCATTACTCTGTTTTGAACACATAACAAGTATTTGTGTATTTTAATGACTTACCAATTAATCTACACCTGAGGGCCTACCATTTCAATAATTCTTGAATAGAAATTATTTAATTTATGATAATGTTATACAATAATAATTTGTTATTATATTAATTAAATGGATGGGAAATGACATCATATAATGGAATCACTAGTTCACCATCCAAAGAAATTTGAATTTATGTATTATAACATGAGCTTATGCAAGACTCATAGCTTAAAAAACTTCCTCCTATGCTTAGGATAAATATCCAAATCCACCAAATATTGGAGTACATCATTTAAGACAAATATAATCTATTAATTGAGTTTGTTTTCTTGTTGAATGCATATTTAACATCTAGTACTTGGTATTATATGTTTATAGATATTGGTACATCTATGGCGCATAGGATTATAAACATCTAGATGCTACACTAGTTATTAACACCAAGGTGCCCAAGTAGGGGAAGGGGAATATATAGTTAAAAAAACATGAATAGATGCACTTGTCCTTTTACCATATGAATCATGTTACTTATTTCCAACCATTCACTCAAATGGTACCACCAAGTTGACCATGTTGACAAGGATAGAAAGACATGTCATGGTTTACAAAATAATGACTTTAGAGGATTGAAATCATTCTTTTCTCTATTCATTAGTAAATAATTATGTAAATGAATGGAGTTATTATTGTTTCTTGGCATGCCAAGAGATTTGGAGCATTAAAAACTTAGGGAATTAGTGTAACAAAATCTAAAATCTATAGTTAATGAGAGGGAAAACATCTAGGGATGACTTCCTTACTAGAATGGACATAGAAAATATTAAGTAAAAAATAAAGTAGGATAGCTATATGTCTGATGTCAATGATGCTTGCTCACTAAAATAGTAGGTTTTGAAAAATCATGTAGTTTTCATACGAGGAATATGATAACCTTGGGCCAAATGGAGATGGAAATATCCTTTTTCTAATGGGGTTGTAGAGACCAAGCTAACTTGATTTGTTTCTTTTGTATATCCATCATAGTTTGATGGCCATAGATTCAACCTTTAACACAAGTGAAATGAAGGCATGCAGTGTATTTAGTAACTCTCATTTCTATGTGAATTAATAATGATTCTTTATCTAACAATTTCTACCATTCGTCGTATTCCAATATTAACTGTACACTCATTTTTGATGCCAAAATATGGGGTTACCAGTAGTATTTTTTTATTATTTCTAGGTCATGTGTATTTAGTATTGATTATTAGATATATGTTGGGACCCAAATTAATTTTTTTGCAAGTCTATCTCATTCTTTTCCTATTTTTTTAATTTTACCATATGATCCCCCTTTTCCCCTCCAATAGGTTGAAGCATTAAAAAATATTACAATTTTCTAAGTTTGGAGGTCTTAATTGTATTTCCCTTTTGTTTCCTTGGGTTGCTATCATTCAATTTTTATTTTTTTTTCAAATTTGGGAGGTTAATGGGTTTTCAAACTTCTTGAAGCAATAACAAGAAATGTTATAAAAGTGTCAAGGTTTAAAGTGTTAGAAAGTTCATAAGTTTGAAAATTTTCCAAAATTTCAACAAGAGAAGGAAGCATGTTCAAAAGTTGGCAAGTTTGCAAGTTTATAAACTTGATAAGAGGATAAAAGCACAAACTTGTGTCACACTTTCAACCAACTAAATAGTTTCAAGTGATACCATTTCACTCAAAACTATGTGGCCTATATGTGGCAGATAAAATTTTGGGTGAAACCCTTTCGCTCGAAACAACTAAATATATATTTTTCTTTGTCGATTTAAAATGACTCAATTTACATGTATGTTTTTGACTGAAAGAGTTTCAATCAAAAGGGTTTCAGTTGAAACCCTTTCACCCGAAACTATTTATGTGGCATCCTTGTTGGCATTCACATCATATTTTTTTAGAATTTTTTGAAACTTTCCACTTGAACATAATATTTCTTCAGTTAGAATATTTTTTCAAAAAAATAAAAATACCCTTTTGTAGAGCTTAAAGTCAAGAATCCAAATATATATTTTTTGATATTTTGATTAGTTTTAAGATGTTTTTTATTTTAAATAATGCAAGTAGGTTGATAAAATAAAAAATGAGGTTGATTAGAAATACAAAATAAAATACTAAAACATAGTAGAAAAAATGAAAAATATATGGTGCACTAGAGGCTCCGAGAATCTTCTCCAAAAGGGTATAATTTTTTTTTTGAAAATGATAAAAATAAGACAATAGTTGACGTCAAATGAAAACTATCAAATTCTAATATGTTTGACTTTAACACACATTATTATAAGGAAAATATACATCAAAATTTTTAATTTTTTTCCATACACTAGATATTAAAGCTATCTATTTGGGAAAAAAATTCAGGGGAAAATAAAATTGTTTTCTATTTTTTCTTGACGTTAATTCAACGTCACTTTTTCGTGAAATTTTTAGCAATTCAAAATCTGATCTTAAATTTATTAAAAAATAACAAAATAATTTAAAACATTACAGGAATAAACTCCAGATCAAGAGTTCTACATTTCATTAGTTTACATTATTTTGAAATTCAAAACATAAAGGCCACTTTTATACAGTCGAAGTTGAGAATTTTTGTTTGTGTTGGTTGATTCCTTTATAAAAGTGTGACATATTTTTGTACTTTTATCCAAGAGGCCAATAAGAAAATGTCAAGTTCATGATGTTGACGAGTTTATGAGTTTGTGAACTCATTGAAAAGTTGATAAAGTTTTCCAATTCTTAAAAAAATTGACAGGCTAAAGGAAAAAAGTATAAGTATAAAAGTTCTTTAAGGTAAAGAGAGGAGGTTTGTGGTATTGAGAAGTTCATAAGTCTATAAACTCACCAAAAGTCTAACAAAGTTCATAAGTTACTAAAATCACTAACAAATAAGATAAGGGAAAGTGTAATGTAGTTTCTAAGAATAAAAAGGTGTCAAAGGATATTTGAATGTGCCATGCTACCCATATACACTCCATCTACTACCAAGATTCCTTGAATGCCATTCGTGACTTCTCAACTGCCATCTATATGTGCAAGACCTAGACTGTTCATTTTGTGTGGGATTCATTCTCAACCACTGATTTCACAAGATCAAACATTGCTTGTATTCAATTCCCAAACCTCCTTTGGATTCTCATAAGTAATTGAGTATGTGATTTATGTCTTATTATATATACAAGTTTATTCCTCATTTGGAAGAGTTGGTCATTGTTGTTTCTAGTAGACTTCTATAGGTGTCAAATAGATTTTAGGGTTTCAAACTTTGAGCATCCAATTTTTAGGAAGGAAGTGGATATTTGAAGCACGCAAAAGTTAAAATATTATAATGGGTGTAGAAATTGAATGTCTCTAGGTTTAATATTCATATATATTTATGAAAATTCATAATCTCTCGTTAAGGTTTCCTCTGATCACACTTGCTACTATGAATGTAATGTTTGATTTGAGAAATGTAACAACATTTTAAAAATATTGTAATCTTATATAATCATTTCTTCTTTAATTTTTTTTATTACGTTGGATAATTAAGTATGTTTTATGTTTGATTCTTGTTATTTGATGTATTTTATGGTTAGATAAATTCCTCTATTCTTCTATTGATTATTTTTCTTTTGGTGAACTAAGATTCTATTACCCATTGAATAAACACTAGTCTTGAAAATAGATTCTTTGATCACACTCCTTATAAGGAAAAAATATTTAACCAATAGCTTAGAATTGGATCATGTTTTTGTAGTTCATGAGTTAGCATTATAAACAAGAATATATCATTTGTGAATCTTATAAATAAATCATTTTAAGAATCATGTCTTTGTACCCTCATCTTGCACTTCTTGCAATGTTGTCACTTACAACTATATAAGAAATATTTTTTATGGTTGGTTATCCTTTAGCCGAGTGGTAGCCTTTGGGGTTAGACTTACATTGGATACAATTAAAAATTTCATACCTTGCACTATATTTGAGCATCTTCAATCATGTTTATAATTCCTCTAGGAACACCCTCCTAGATTTAAGTTGAGCCCAAAGCATAAGAGAGAATACCCATTCTTATCAATCAAACTATAACCCTCATTGGTTTTTTGATGAACCCATGTTTTTAATCCTTGAAGACATCCCCTATCCTTGAAGGTGAAACTATGTTCTAGATTTGTGGAGCAACAATTTTGGGACCCAACAAAATGGTGCCATTGCTAGGGATGTACAAACTTGAAAATAATTTTGGAGACATTGTAAACTCATCTAATAAAGTTTATAAATGTTGCTACATGTGTTTTTATTGTGTTTGGTGTTGATATCCCATCAACTCATTCCAAAAAAATGGTGCCATTGATGGGGATAAAAACTTGAAAATTATTTTGAAGACCTTGGTAAAGAAAGTTTGTAGCTATTTCAAAGTGTGATTTGTTATGTGGTGTTGATAGCCCATCAACTCATGGGTGCCATTGTCGATGATGAATTTACTTAATGTAAGTTGACTTGACATTGATTTAGGATTTCTTTTGGGTTGAATAAAAAATGAAGACTTTGTTGGTGGGTTGAACCTATAACTATTTTATTACCTTAGAGGTTAAGTGTTATTTAAGGATTCCCTCATTCCATATGGTAGAAATTTTTCTATCACAATCTCAATTTTTTTGCTACTGACATTTTCATATTGGTGGTGCTAAAAATATTCTTCCACATTGGTGCAACAACTGATCAAGGTACATAAAAGTGATTCATTTTCTTCATCTCCCGAGGCATGATTTTTTATATTCAAATATATATCTTCATGAAAATTATGCAACCTTGTTTCAATATAACTTATGTTTTGTAATCAATAGATCATTGATTTAAGGAAGCTTTTAAGTCCAAGTCTATGTATGAATCATACTAGATCAATGGACTAGTATGCAATTTCGATGAGTATGATCCTAATTATTATAATGATACCTCATCTGAATGTACAAGTTGTTTTGTACGTAAGTTTCAAAGGGATAGTCTTGTGGTATTTTCCTCTAACCCATCCACAAAAGAGATTTTTGATTTAGTAAGCCATATATTCATGCGACTTTGGTTTTGAGTAGACCCATAATCATTTTGCATCTACAAGTTCTCAACATGTTACAACAAGAATGTTTAATGATGAAAAAATGATTTTATTGATAACTTCAATGAGCTAGATGTGCATGTCTATGGCTCTACCCTTCTTACTGAGATCTACAATACCTTAGAAGGAATGATAGTGAATTAGTTTTATATTTTCATATTAGGTTTTATACTATTATTTATAACCTCCCTCATGAGTATAAGCCTAAGGAAGATTCATGCATAGACATTTATTGAGAGGATTTCTATCCTGGTGCAATATTGATTACCTCTAAGTACAAACCAAAGATTTTGAACATGGTGTTTGAGTGGGATAGTGTTGTTCAATTATAATTTTTAATTAATAACCTATCTCCCAATGTTGGTGGGGATAAAAATATTATTGATGATCAAGTTGGTTGGTTAGTTCTAGGGGCAGTGTTGTTGATAAGGATGCAAGTAAGGAAGTTGAAGTGTAGTAACTTTTGTTATTCTGAATTTGATTTCCTTCCTTACTTTGTTGATCCTAAGGATGATGAGGCTCACACCTTCCTTGTTATAAATGAAAAAGATGAATATAAAGGTGTGCATGATTCAATTAATTTCATCCATGAATATTGTGAGATGGATAAATTTTTAGTACTTCGTTTGGAACAATTATCTTTTATTGATAAGAATTACATAGAGAACATATTTATGAGTTTATTGGTTGAACATGCTAATGTTAATGTTGAGTGTTCTCTTGTGGATCATGTCTATGGTTTATAGGAGGAATAATGAGAATAAATTATTGACCATTTTATTAATAATTTTTTATCTAGTAGGTTGTGTTGAACAATACAAAAGAGAGGTAATTTGAAGATTGCGAGTCTTCACTTGAGGTGATTTATGTTTATAAATTATATGTTGAAGACGAAAAATTGGATTTGAATTAGGTTTATGATTCAATCATGGAGGAGTACACCAACATTTTGTGGTGTGGTTGGGCTGCAATATTTGGATGAGTTAGATCAATCGCATGCTATAACCTAGCTTGAGGATGCACTTGATCTTGATACATTTAAACATGGTGATCATGAGAATATTTTTCTTCATGTTGATTTGTGTGTAGGTCAAGATACGTGTCATGAAACTATGGATCTTGTAGGAATATGTTGTAAAATGGATGATCATGAGAATGTATCATATTGCTTATGGTTTCATTGCTCACATAAAATTCATTTTCAATTCTGGCATGATGACCAAAGCATTGATAGTTTGCATGTGTATGCATGAGAGAATAAATTTTTATTGTAGCTCAGTGATAGATGTAGTATTGGTTTGAGGGACACAAAATATTTCAATAGGTTTGTATTTGATAGAGGTAAGTGTTCTTTAGTATCTTTTCCATGGACTTATGTCATGAATATTTTTTGCAACCATACATTTTCTATGCACCTTCATGTCATTGGATATAGGTTAATCATGTTATACACGATTCCTTGTTATTTTAAAATGTACTTTCACTCTATTTTTTCCTTTCCCTCTTCCCCCCCTTATTTATTTATTTATTTACTCTCAAATAATTATTTTGGATTCTCATTATGACTACAAGAGACACACATCCCTAACAAGAGCCAATGTTAGAAACCAATTTAAAAAATTTACAAGCTTTTTTATGTATTTTCTCATTTTTATAATTTCTCCCTATGATTCCCTTTTTCCCTTCCCATATGTTGAAGCATTCAAAAATCCTTTTTTTTTCAAATTCAAAGGTCTTCATTGCATTTCCCTTTTGTTTTCTTTGGCTATTATCATTTAATTTCCTAATTATGTTCGAAGTTGTGAGGTTTGTGGGTTCGTGAACTCCCTAAAACCTTGACAACAAGGGTTGTAAAAGTGTTGGAAAGTTTGTGAACTTGCCAAATATTTGACAAGAGAAGGAAGAATATTCAAAATTTGGTAAGTTTGTAAAATTAATGAGATCCCCAAAAAAAATTCTAAGTTCACAATGTTAGTGGGTTTGTGAGTTCATGAAATCATCAAAAAGTCGATTAGGTTTTCCAACTCATCAAAAAATTGACAAGTTGAAGGAAAAAGTAAAAAGAAGAAAAATTTCTAAGGAAAAGGGAGGAGGTTTGTGGTGTCAAAAAGTTTGTGTTCGCGAACTCACCAAAAGTTTGACAAAGCTTGTAAGTTGCTAAAACATCTAACAAATAAGATAAGGGAAAGTGTGATGGAGTTTTTAAGAAGAACAATATGCCAATGGATATTTGAATGTTCCATACCACACTTGTATGTTCTATCTACCACTAGTATTCCATGAATGTAGTTGGTGAATTCTCAACTACCATCTATCCATGCAAGATCTAGACTATTTGTTTCGGATGTGATTCATTCTCAATTGCTAATATCAAAAGATCAAATGTTGCTTTCATTCAATTCCTTAGCCTCCTTCAAATCCTTGTGGGCACGTAATCTTGGGATTTGATAGTTACTATGTATATAGGTTTATTAATCATTTCAAAGGTTTGGTCATTGTTGTTTCCAATGAACTTCTACATGTGTAAGCATAATTTAGGTTTCCAAACTTTGAACATCTAGTTTTTAGGAAGATAATGGGTATTTGAAGTATATTGAAGCTAAAAGATTGTAATGGATGTCAAAAAAATAAATATCCCCAATATTTTATATTATATCTTTAGGGAAATTTGTAATCTTTGGTTAAGGTTTCCTCTTATCACACTTGCTAATATGATTGTAATTCTTAATCTGAGATATATAACAACATTTTAAAAATATTTCAAACCTTGTAATGATCATTTCTTCTTTGCATATACAATATAGTATTATGTTGGGTAATTAAGTATGTTCTATGTTTGATGCTTATTATTTGATATATTTAATACTTAGATAGATTCCTCTATGCTTCTTGGTGAAATATGACTCTTTTACCCATTGAAAGGAAATGGTATTGGAATTAAATGATTCAACTACACTAAAATGAATAAATATCCAACCAATAGCTTAGAATTGATGTTAGTGTTTAAATGTAGTTCATGATTTAGCATTATAAATAAGAAAGTATCATTTATGAACCTTATCAAGTAATCATTTTGAGAATCATGCCCTTGTACACTCATCTTGAAATTATTGTAATGATGCCAATATCAATTATATTAGAGGTCATTTTTGTAGTTGGTCATCCTTTAACTAGTGACAACCTTTAGGGTTAAACTTACATTAGATACAATTACAAATTTTATACCTTGCACTATCTTTGAGAACCTCAAATCCTATTTTGGATACCTCTAGGAACACTCTCCTAGGTTTAAGTTGGGACCAAAGCATAGGATAGAATATCCACTCTTTTCAATTAGCCTTTAACCCTCCTCAGTTTGATGAACCAATGTTTTTTCTCCTTGAAGACATAGCCTAGCATTAAAGGTGACACTATGTTATAGAATTGTGGAGCAACAATATTGAGACCCAAAAAAGTGTGTCATTTCCAAGGATGTAAAAATTTAAAAATTATTTTGAAGACCTTGGTAACTCACTTGAGAAATTTGCAGCCATTGTCAAGTGTTTTTTGTTGTACATATGAGGAAGTTGAAGTAAAAAAAATTGTTCTTCATTTGATATCATTCCTTACTTTACTAATCTCAAGGATGATGAGACTCACACCTTCCTTATTACAAATTAAAAATATGAGTGTGAATGTCTATATGATTTAACTATTTTCAGCCATGAAGATTTTTTCATGGATAATTTTTAGAACTTGGTTTGGAGTATCTATCTTTTGTTGGTAAGGATTCCATTAAGAACACATTATTGAGCTCTTTGGTTGGGAATGCTAATATTGATGCTAATTTTTCTCACGTGGACCATCTTGTTGGTCTACAAGAGGAAGGAGGAGAACAAGTTATTCATCATTTTCTTAGCAGAAAATTTTATACAATAGGTTGTGTTGAAGAATATAAAACATAAAGGTCATTCAAAGATCGCAAGTCTTCACTTGAAGTGCCTCAAAATTTTGAATTGTATGTTGAAGATGCAAAATTAGATTTGAATTAGTTTTAATTCAATCATGGAGGACTACATCAACATTTGTGGTGCAATTGGGTTTCAAACTTTGACGAGTTAGAGCTCACACATGATATATCCTAGCTTCAAGTTGCACTTAAAATTGACACATTTAAGCTTGGTGATCATGTCAAATATTTTTCTTGATGTTGATTTATCTACAAGTTAGGATGTGTATCATGCTATTATTTAGCTTGGAGGTATATTTTTATATGGATGAGCGTGAGAATGGCTCCTACTACTTGTGGTTGCCTTGTTTATATGCCATTCATTTACACACCTAGTATGATGACCAAAGAATTAACAATTTGCATGTGCATGCATGCAATAATAAACTTGTGTTGTAGATCATAAATAGATGTAGTATTGGTTTGAGGGATATCAAATCTTTCAAAGGACTTGTCTTTGATAGAGGTAAGTGTTCTTTGGCAACTGGTCCATGGCCTTGTGCCATGGATCTCTTTTGTAGGGTCTGTCATGCAACTATTTGTAATTTGTATTTGTAGCCATACATTTTCTATGTGCCTTCATGTCATTGTTTGTAGGTTAATTTTCTTGTACATAATTCCTTGTTTTTTTAGTGTACACGCGTGTTCTTTTTTATTTTCTTTTCCCTCTTCATATTCTTTTCTATTTATTGGTATGTTTTTTGGAGAATTCTTCTTGATTCTTGTTATGTTTTCAAGAGACACATGTCCCCAACAATACCCACTATTGGGACCCAATTTGATTTTTTTTCATTGTGATCCCCTTTTGCCCCTCCCATATGTTGAAGCATTCAAAAATTCCAATATTTTCCAAGTTTGGAGGTCTTCATTATATTTCCATATTTTTTTCCTTAGGCTAATATCATTCAATTTCCTAAGTGTTCTCAAAGCAGGGAGATTTGTAGGTTCACAAACTTCTTGAAACCCTGACATTAAAGGTTATAAAAGTGTTTGCAAGTTTGTGACTTTGCAAACTTGCTAAAAATCTAACAAGAGAAGAAATAATGTCCAAAAGTTGGTAAGTTTGCAAACTTGCTAAGAGGTTGACAAGAAAGGGTTAGGTTCACGGTGTTAGTGAGTTAGTGAGTTTGTGAAATCACAAAAAAATTGATAAGCTTCATCAACTCACCAAAACTTTTCCAAGCTAAATGAAAAAATTAAAAATAAGAAAAGTGTCTAAGGAAAAGGGAGGAGGTTTGTGGTTTCGATAAGTTTGTGAACTTGTCAAAAGTAGGAAAAAGCATATAAGTTGCTAAAATATCTGACAAATAAGATAAGGGCAAGTGTAATATATTTTTTAAGAAGAAAAAGGAACCAAAAGTCATTTGAATGTGGCATACCACCATTGTACATGCTCCATCTACCATTATGATTCAATGAATACAATTGTTGAATTCTCAACTACTGTTTATTCGTGCAAGATCCATATCATTCATTTTGGGTGAGATTCATTCTCAATTATTGATTTCACAAGATCAAATGCTACTTGTATTGAATTCCCCAACCCCCTTTAGATTTCAATGAGTAATTAATAATGGGATTCAATATTTACTATATATACAAGTTTATTCCTCATTTGTAATGGTTGCTCATTGTTATTTCTAGTGGACTTCTATAGGTGTTGAGAAGATTTCAAGGTTTCAAAATTTTAACATTAATTTTTTAAGAAGAAAGTGGGTATTTAGAGCATATAGAAGTCAAAATATTGTAAGAGGTGTAAAAATTCAATGTCTCTAGGATTATGTGTATATCTTCAAGAAAATTCATAATCTTTAGCTAAGGTTTCCTCTTATCACACTTGATATGAATGCAATGCTTGATTTGGGAAATGTAACAACATGTTGAAAAAAATGTAAACCTTGTAATGATCATTTCTTCTTTGCATGTCAAAATAGTTAGTATGATACTAGATAATTAAGTATGTTCTATGTTTGATGCCTATTATTTTGGCGTGTTTTATGCTTAGATTAGTTCCTTTATGCTTTTATTCATTATTTTTCCTGTGGTGAACTATGACTTTGTTACCCACTAAATATGCATCGATCTTGGAAATAGGTGATTTGATCACACTCCTTAAAATGAAGAGATATTTAACCAATATCTTATAATTGGCCTTATTATTTGTGTAGTTCATGATTTAGCATTGTAAATAGGAAAATATCATTTGTGAATCTTATCAAGTGATCATTTTAACAATC
>VDFB02001753.1:0-26029 GCA_007258455.2 Sequoia sempervirens
TTTTTCCTTTTCTATACTTATGATAATAGCTTACCTAGCATTTGATCATGGTTTGTAATGAATATGGCTGGAGAAATAACAATTAACACATCTGTCATTCACATATTTTATAAGTAAATAGCCTGGTATGTAAAACAAATGTTTGTTTTTTTTCATTTTTCCTTTTAATTAATTAGCACCTGTAGCATCACGACTCACTCATCACTCCATGCCTTTACACATGCTCGATTCTTCAAAGGCCGCTTAATTCCAAAAATTCTGCTCCAAATTCAAACATACATGCCAAAGATAGAAATATTAAACCATTTCAAAGATTCTCAAAGAGAATAAGTCATCGCATAAAATTAGAAAAGCCCTCAAAACACCGTTAATGACTTTAGACATGCCATGCCACAAAAATGAATGTGATTTTGTCTCAAATACGGTCGGTGCTAAATGCTATTGCTGCTCCAAGGCACTTTGACTTCTTCCTTAGACAGTGAGATTCCCTCAAGACATGAATGTGGTTATCATAGCTCTCAACACTCATTTCAACATGAAGAATGCATCAGTGTGTAGTAGAATTTGTAAAGCACTTGTCTCTGATTATGAATCTTGTAGATTGTTACATATAGTCATGGTCAGATTGTCATGATAGATTCCCTTGAAACTTGTGACAGGTATGTATTTGAGGACCAAATTGAGTTTATCAAGGAATCGATACTTGAAGGAGAACAAGTACTTTAAAAATTAGCTCATATGTTGATGTTTTGAATTGTATATCAGATATCTTCTTTTGATTTAAATAGTAATAAGATATATGTTTCTTGCTTTGGTTGATTGGACTAAACTTTAGAGAACAAATAGAATTTTTTTTGGAGTTTTATATGTATTTTTGTAAGACTTTTTAACTTTACAACATAGATTATGTATTATTCACCTTTTATTTTTTGTTAATTTTCTCATTATTGATGTTTTATCCGAAATGGTAAATCAAACTCTAGTTCAAAATATTTTAGATGAGGCTGCTCCCATAGCTCTGTTACTCGCTTGACAAATATTTAAAACTTTGCATTGATTTTATTTTTCTTTTTCCTCTCTTGTTGTTCTTCCTCAATTTCATCAGGATCACACATTGACCTTCTTTCCCCTCCTAAATTTTGTACCACATCCATTACGTCCACATAAAACTAGACATCCTTGATCTTCTTGGTTCACAATGGCTAGGCCAAAAAAAATATGTGCCAAGGGAAAAGAGTATTTTTGATTCAAACCTCATGCCTTACCCATTCCATAGTCCTCTTTCTTTCGTCATAGTCAACACCAACCAAGAACTTCATTGTTTTCTGCTCTTGCATACTATTATTTAAATGTCATCTTTTATTAGACTTGTTGATGATCACTTCTCTCTCTCTTAGTAGAGAAAATACAATGACAAGATGACTTAAAAAACTGACTACGAGAACCACAATTGATTAGATGGATACAAGATCAAAAGTCAAATGATGACAAAAGGGAGCACAAGAGATGTGTTTCATATGGGTACCAACATGAGGGTAGGTTGTATCTATTTCCATTTAAGTTCTATATATTGATATATTTCATAAAAAAAGAAGATTTTAACCCAATAAGATTGAATTTCATCATGAATCCTCATTTTCAATCATCAAGCCACTGGAAGGAACATTGTTTTCTTTTATTTTATTCTTGACATAGCAGCAACTAAAATTTTTCATGTTATTTTCAAAATTGTTGGTTATTTGATGCTAGATTAAATTTTCTTGTAATGGTTGTATAGGATGAAAAGAATAGCCATATCAAATTCATTTTTCCCAAGTCCTACTCTCTCAAGGTTAACAATCTCAATCTCACTAATAGTGATTACTGAGAAAGGTAATTCCACCAACTCTATCAAATAGTTTACCATAGGAACAATAAAAGTAGACACTTTGAAAGGAACTCCATGAAAACAAAGCTCTCTAAATGGTATATCAAACTCTAGTCAAAATATTTTAGATGAGGCTGCTCCCATAGCTCTGTTACTCACTTGAAAAATCCTTGAAACTCTGCATTGATTTTATTTTTCCTGTCCCTCTCTTGCTGTTTTTCCTTAATTTCATCAGGATCATACATTGACCTTCTTGCCCCTCCTAAAGTTTGGACCCACATCCAATTACCTCCACATAAAACTAGACATCCCTTGAGGTCTTCTTGGTTCACACCATGATATGGTTATGCAAATGAAAATGAAGCAAAGTAATCGCTCATCTCCTTCTTACATTTGTTTGCGGAAGAATGCGTACTTAATGTTTGATACATGATGTTTGATCTCTTTTGCTCTCATGGTTGAATCAAAAATCCATTATGATGGGCCTCGAGTTCAGTCATCTTTCTTCCTCTTTCCACAAATGCTGGTATATATTTTGCTAATGTTTATTAGAATTATTTGCATGTTTTACATCACTAGAATAACATATTAGCTATAACTTTTATGAAATTTTATTATGGTATGTCCCACTTTGATATGATGTAATATGATTATGGTTTCGTTTCACATGTAATATTAGATATATAACAGAAAAATTAATTATTGCATGAAATAAATAATAATTTTTCATTTTAAATGTTTTTTTTGTAGAACACGGGTCTTCCAGAAGACAAGATGATCCTCATGATATATAGATCAAGAGTATGTTAGTTAAATTTTTATATCACATGGCAGAGGATGATGATGACATAGATACAAAAGAAATCAAGGCTAATGACGATGATGATGATCACGATGGTGATGATGATGATGATGAGGCAATTGTTGGTAGTAGCCAATGACATTCATGATCATATAGACTGCATCATGGATCATTATTGATATATTGTTAAGATGCCTCTTTTCATGATTACTATCATATGTATCATTTTCACAGTCTACAGTACCATATTATTGAGTTGTATCATTTTGACATGTATCATTTTGAAATATATCATTTGGACATGTATCATTTTGACTTGTATCATTTTGAGTTATATAATTTATCATTTTTACTTATATCATTTGTACATGTGTCATTTTGACTTATTCCGACTATTGGACATGTATCATTCTTACATGTTATTAATCTAGTGGCATATTTGACTCACTTGTTTTAATTATAAATGATGATCATGTTATTAATAATTATCTTGTTATTTAATCATATGAGTTAAATAATTAAATTACTTACTCTATAATCATGAGTTATTTAAGAGGCATGATATATTTAATTAATTAAATTGAAATAAAAAATATTATTTAATTTACTTACTCTATAATCATATGAGTTATTTAAGAGGCATGATATATTTAACTAATTAAATTGAAATAAAACATATTAAATTAATAAATGGAAGCAAAACAAGAAGCATTTTTAGAAGCAAAAAAGGAAGTAACAATGGAAGCAAAACAAGAAGCAAACCAGAAGCAATCTTGGAAGCAAAACTGGAAGTAAAATCGGAAGCAAAATTGGAAGCAAAATTGGAAGCAAAATTGGAAGCAAAACTGGAAGCAAAATTGGAAGCAAAATTGGAAGCAAAACCGGAAGCAAATCTGGAAGCAAAACTGGAAGCAAAATTGGAAGCAAAACCAGAAGCAAATATGGAAGAAAAACTTGAAGCAAAATTGGAAGCAAATGTGGATGCAACACAAGAAGAAAAACCAAAAGAAAAACTAGAAGCCAAACTGGAAGCAACAAAAAATTGGCGCTAAATTCGGCGTCAAAGTGAACATACCATTTTGCATTGAGTTTTGCGCTGGCATAAGTTCCCAATTCATGAACTCAAATACACTAAAATCTGGTACTATTTTAGGCGCTAATTGCCTATTTTGTTGTAGTGATGGGAGTTATTCATGGGCTCCTACAAAGGCTCCCCTTCAAGTGTTGATAGCTAATATGCCCCTAATTTGTAGCTCGCTGTGATGATGAAGGGTCCCAACCAATTGGGTTCAAACTTGCCCTTGCTGTCGAGATTTGGTGCATTTTTTTATTCTCCTTCAACATGAGCTCCTTGACTTGAAATGTCTAACTCCTGATCTTCTTTTTGTAGCTTCATTTGAGATGGTTTTGGTAAACTTGCAAATGGTTTAAGGCATCCATGTGCTGCTCATCTAGTAATTCCAACTCGTTTAACCGTGATACCCGATATTATTCATCAGTGATGATATTTTGCAATATATTCTTAGGGACGATAGCTCAATCACAATGGGGAGAATGGATTTTGATCCATAGACTAGGGAGAAAGGGGTTGCACCTTTTGGTGTGTAGATACTTGTTTGGTAGGCCCATAAGCGGGATTTAACTGCAAGTGCCAGTCACGGCTAGTGTCATTGACTATTTTCTTGAGGATTTTTAAGATGGTCTTATTGGTAGCTTCAACTTGGTCATTTCCTTGGGGGTATTATGGAGTGGAAAAGCAATGTTAGATATTGAAATTTTGGCATAGTTCTTAAACATCTTGGTTTTTGAAAGGTGTCTTGTTATCTGAGATAATGGCTTGAGTGACATCGTAGTGGAAAATAAGGTAGTTCAGGATGAATTGGATATCTTATTTCCTATGATATAGGTCATGGGGATGGCTTCCACCCACTTTGTGAAGTACTCCATGGTGGTGATGATGAATTTATGTCCATTGGATGAGGTTGGGGTGATTTTATCGATGAGATCAAGCCCCCATTGTGAAAAGGGCCAAGGTGTAATGATTGGGTGGAGTTCCTGAGTTGGTGCATGGATGAGATCCCCATGATGTTGACACTACAAACACCTTCGGAAATAGTGGTGAGCTTCCTTCTCCATTGTAGGCCAATAGTACCTAGTCCTCGACAGTTTCTTAGCCAAGGTCATACCACTCGAATGTGACCTACAAATGCCATTGTGTACCTCAGTTAAAGTAGTCAAAGCTTCCTCAACGGTTAGGAATCATAGAAAAGTTCCCTCAATTCTCCTACAGTATAGGGTGTCTCCTAAAATGACAAAATGAGATGCCTTCTTGACAAATGTTCTTTTAAGGTTCAAAGTTATATCAGTTGGGAGGAATCCTATTCTCAAGTAGGTGTATATATCATGATACCAGGGATCACCAGGACCAACGATTTCACACAAAAATTCAGACTTTGGTACCTCGAATGCTGGTACGAGAAGTTTCTCTACAAAGAATTCTTGCTTTGGGATGTTGCATGGGACATTCAATATCGATTTGATTATTTCCATAGCATCCATCCCTCTATTATTTTCTCTAGGTATATGCTCAAATGTGATATCAATGAAGAACTCTTTGAGGCTTTCCACCAGTTTCTTGTATGGGGTCAATTTGTTTTCCTTCATTTGATATTCATTATTGACCTAGTTGATAATAAACTGTGAGTCTTTTGAGACCTTGAGTGTTATGATCTGCCATTGTACTGCAATTCTCATCCCTATGACAAGATCCTCATATTCTCCAATGTTATTTGTGCAAGGAAATGTCAACTTATATGATTTAGGTATGCAATCTCCTTGTGGTGTAATGAAGAAGACTCCAACTCCTGACCTGTGTTGTGTGTAGGATCCATCAAAGTACATTTTCTAGTGATCTGCCACACGTAGGTTAAAGATTGATTCATCGAGTAACTCTGATACAAGTGGATTCTCTGAGTATATTGGTGCTTCTTCCAACTGATCTATAACTGCTTGTCCTCTAATAGCTTTTCATTCTACATACTCAATGTCATGTTCTATCAGGATCATAACCCACTTAGTTGTTCGCCCTGTGAGTGTTGCTTTAGAAAGAAAATACTTGAGAGGGTCTATTTTTGCAATGATTTTTATCTGGTGTGCCAACATATAGTGTTTGAATTTTTGTGTTGCGAACATGAATACTAAGCAATCCTTCTCAATGGATGTGTAATTTAGCTCGTGTCCCACCATGGTCCTACTGATGTAGTAAATAGCTCTCCTTCCCATTTTTATCATGTTGTGCTAAGAGAGCACCAAGGGCTACTGTTGTTGCCGATATATATAGGATCAAGGGTTTTCTTAGAATTGGTGGCATGAGAACTAGTGGTGTGAGTAAGTACTCCTTGATATTGTTGAAGGCCTAATCACATTTCTCATCCCACTTGTATGCTACCCCCTTGTGGAGTAGATGAGAATATGGGATAGCCCTATCTGCTAGTTGCTTTATGAATCGGGGGATAGACTAGAGTCTTCCTTGCAAACCCCTTAATTGTTTTAATGTCCTTGGTGCCTCCATTTCAAGGATTTCTTTGACCTTGGCAGGATCTATCTCAATTCCTCTCATAGAAAATATACCCAAGGATCTTTCCTGACTGTACTCCAAAGACACACTTTTTTGGATTGAGTATGCCTTTGTATTCTTCTAGCCTGTCAAAGATGGAGCCCAATGTTGCTATGTGATCTCGACATTTCTTTGGCTTGGCCTATATGTCATCCACATAATCTTCCATAGTTTTATGAATCATATCATGAAATATTAGTGCCATGACCCTTTGATAGGTAGCTCCTACATTTTTCAACCTGAATGGCATCATATTTCAGCAATATGTCCCCCATGGTCAAGTGAAAGTCATTTTGTGTTTTTCATCCTTAACTATCATAATTTGATTATACCCTAAGAATCTGTCCATTAGAAATAGCATTTCATGTCTTGCTGTCATATCCATAATCATGTTAATGTTTGGGAGAGGGAAATCATCCTTGGGACATGCTTTGTTCAAATCTTTGAAGTTAGTGTGGATGTAGATGCCCCCAGTGGGCTTTGAAATAGGTACAAGGTTTGAAATCCATTCTGGATAATCAATTGGTCGTATGAACCTTGCATCTAGGAGCTTCTATAATTCCATTTTGACCAATAATGCTATTTGGGGATGCATCTTTCTCAACATTTGTCTCACTCGTTTTGCTTTGGGATATACAGCTAGATGGTGAACCACAACTTTTGGATTGAGGCAAGGCATATTAGTGTAGTTCCATGAAAATTTTACCTTTCTCTCTCTTAGGAACAAAACTAGGAATTCCTATTCTTCTGTCAAGAGTGATTCTAAATAGAAGGTGATATGTGGCATTTCTTCTATTCCCAAGTTGACCAGATTGCACTTCTTTGCTAAGACTATTGACTTCTCTTGATGAAGAGCACTAAGAGGAAGATTGAATCCCTCATCCTTCAGTGCCTTAGAGAGGTTTTCACCATTGGATGTGTCCTTTATTTTATTTCTTTTGGGTTAGAAACTACCATAGTGTGGTTTTCACTCAAAGACCTAGAGATTATTCTCAAATTTTCACTTTTGCGACTGAGGGATTCAATCATTTCCCCATATTAGGCATGTGTGTCTAGCACAATGTCAAACCTAGCTTTGTGATCTCCACATGGTATAGTATCCCGTAATCCCATGAATTTTGAGAGTGCCTCATCATTTTGGAATGTGTCCAAAATTGGTGGTCCTCGTTGGTTGTAATCGATGAGTTGGGGATAGACTAAGTTTATCTCATGGGTTTGGTTGTTTATCTCAAAAGATAAGGTGCTAATCATGAGAAGGGAGGAATCCTCAAACAATATAGGTAAGTTAGTTATAGGGTCCTCATCACACACATCAGTTATGTCAAAGGTATAGTTGTCTAAGGGTAGACTTGTAGACACTGTAACTGAGGGGGAGCTTTGACTTTTCTAACCGGGGCAACCTTGCCAAGTATGGTTACCTTCGGAGGGGTACATCCAAGGCTAAGATTTTTCATATGCTTCTCTAAAATGAGAGGTACTAGAAGACCTTTGTTATTCTGCCCAAGTTTCTTGTTTCTATTATAGCCCATACCAAGCATCATTTGTAGTCCTTTGCTATTATCATCCATGGGAAGATCAGGCACGGACCTTTTCTCTTGGTACAACAAGCTTGATATGTCTTTTTCATCTACCACTTCCCGACTTAGGTCTCCCCAACATATTAATCTAGAGGGGTCTGATTTGAAGGTTTGGGATGATGTTTCAATCAGTTGGGGCTGCCCATGAGACCTAGGGGATCGAGGTAACTCTCCTATTATGAAATAACTTTTCTTCATTTTGTAATCCCCACACCCATTATCTTGGATAATGACTTTAATTTCAGAGATATCAGGAATGGAGGGTGTCTTTGTATCATAGGTGGGTGCTAAGGTAGTTGGGTCTACATATGGGGTTGAAGGGCCTTCATCATTCTTTGGAACTTGAGGGATTTTTTAGTACTTTACTTCCAAGTTCTTGTAGTAATAAAAGCGCTTGGGATCACCATGGACTGTGACCTCTTGATTTTGATAAGGAAACTTGACACATTGATGGAAAGTATATGCAACTACTTGCATTCCATGGATCCATGGACACCCCAGGAGAATATTATAAGGTAAATCAAGATCAAGGACCTGGCATGTGGTTTCCATGATGGTTGGCCCTACTCAAATAGGGAGTTGAATAGTACCCTGAGACACTCTTTCCTGATCATCATATGACCTGATTGATATACCTTTAACTTTTTCAATGG
Organism: Sequoia sempervirens; assembly: GCA_007258455.2. NCBI lineage: Eukaryota > Viridiplantae > Streptophyta > Pinopsida > Cupressales > Cupressaceae > Sequoia > Sequoia sempervirens. The sequence continues at coordinate 8,516 of VDFB02001753.1, forward strand.
TATACTTGAAGAATCCCAAACTCTTTATTAGCTTGAGTGAACAAATGTTTAGACCTGCACCCCCATCCACCAAGACCCTTTTGACTTTTTTTTATGGACCAAGACTTTGAGATGGAGTGTGTGGTTATGAGATGGTTGAGTGGGAAATTCTTGATCAAAAAAATTTAGGAGATGCAGGGTGGTGAGGTGTCCAACCATAGCTTGAACTGGTTAGCATCAAGATTTGCGGAGATGGTGGATGAAGCCAATTCTTCCTTTAGGATTTTTCTATGTGCAGGTCAGATCTTCAGTAACTCCATGATGGAGATATGAGCGAGAGTTCTTTTCAGTTGGTCTAAGATATTATAACCATTGGGAATAGATTTCAGATTTGAGGTGGATGCCCTAGGTGGCTGTGATGATCCAACAATGGTAACTTTGTCGGCACGTGTGGTGACTCCACAATCGGCTTTGGCTTCCTTGACATTAACAATAGTGACCCATTCATCTAGGGATGCAACAACATGAGCATACACATGGTTTGCATTGCCATATTTTTTCTTTCCATGGTTATTCCCTTTATTATGATCAGACATCAGATTCATGTATATCTTAAGGTCTTGATTTCCTGCAGGTTGTTCAACGTTTATGACTTTATCATCGATAAGGTCTTGGATCGGATTTTCCAGCCTCATGCAACTGGTTGTTGTGTGTCCCTTGATTTTATGAAAATCGCAAAGGTGGTTTTACTTGGGGCTCTTGATAATTCTTATAAATGATAATTTTTATGAGATTCCCATTTACCAATTTCTTCATGATGGATTCAATTGATTCCCCAAGGGCTAGATGTATTTTCATTTGGGGGGATACTTAATTTGTGGGGGTGGTCCCCCTTGATTATTCAAATTTTTGACTGCATGATTATTGGGTGGTTGTTGTGATACCATGTTGGATTGTGTGTTGTTTCGATTGTTTCCTTGTGGTTGTTGGTATGATTGGGTGTTTTGTTTTGGAGCACTGATTATGACCTTAGAATCAACCACACCATCATTAGTGACATTTTTGTTCTTCACCCATGTGCGAGATTTTTTGTTGTAATTGGTTGATGGGTGATTATCTTGATATTCTTGATATGTAGGTGTCCCCCCTTGTGCAATAAGGGCTCTTTCGGTTTTGATCACCTTGGGGATCAACTGGTCATATGTGGTGATGCATTGCACTTTTAGATGGAAAGACAAGATTTTATTGAGACTGGCAATGATGGTGTAGATTTGTTGTTCTTCTGGCATGGTCCACTTGCTCTTATTGGCCTTGGATCACCATCGTTGTAAGAAGGATGTGAATGTTTCCCACTTAGCTTGTTTGAGCACAGATAGTTCCTCTAAACTCACATCAATACCTATATTAAATGCGTAGTTCCGTATGAATGTGTCTATAATCTCTTGTAACTTTTTGATTCTAGGAGGAAGGTGAGAGAACCATTCCATTGCTGGTCCTACCAAACTTTGAGGGAATAGTTGCATTAGATATGTGTCATCGTATGCAACTTCCATGCAATGTACCTGGAATTCCCTGATGTGATCTTTAGGATTACCCATCCCATGATATTTTTTAAATTTAGGGATTTCAAACCCTTTTGGGAATGGTACCATTGCAAGGCTCCTATTGAATGGATAGGGGCAAAAATTTCTTGGTGTTTTTGTTGTTTTCCAAGATTTGAGGTCTAGCACTTGTTGTGAGAGTAATTTGATTTGTGTTGTCACATCATTTTGTGGATCGGGGGGTGGGTTGAATATGTTTTGAGATGGTTTGATCATTTGAGTGATGGGTGGGGTGTTTTTCATGTTTGGGGGAGTTTTTTGCAAGCTTTGTTGTGTGATCAATGCTTGTTGATATGCCTACAATTTTTGTAGTGCCAACAACACTTGTTATTGGTCTTGCTATTGTTGTGCCAACAATGTTTGTTGTTGGTCTTACTGTTATTGTGCCAACAATGCTTGTTGTTGGGCTAATAACTAGGCTGCTTCTTGTTGTGCTTGCTACTATTGTAGGGCTTGCTATTGTTCTTGGTATTGTGCTTGTGCTTGAGCTTTCTAGGCTAGATATTGGGCTTGTGCCTGAGCTTGAGCTTGTTGGGCAGCTTGTGTAGCCTGGGCAGCTTGTCTGGCTTGTGCAACTTGAGCTACTTGTGCAGCTTGGGAAGCTTGCTATTCTTACAATAATGCTTGAGCTTGGGCAGCTTGTTGCGCTTGTTGTGCGGCTTGTTGTGCCTACACTTGTTGTGCAGCTTGTTGTGTCTATGCTTGTTGATTTTGAAATTCTTGAAGTTCCTTTTGATAGGCTTATTGAGTTGCTTGCAATGTGATGATATATATTGGTTTGCCATGTTTGGTTTTGGTGGGGGTGGTGGAGGATTCAAAATGGTGTGAGATGTCATGATGAGAGGTGTTGTTGGATTGATTTGTGCGGTGGATGGTGTAGTTGATATGATAGGTCCTTGGGAGACCATATTTTGGGGTATCATAGATGATGTGTTGATTGCTTGTGTTGTTTGGATTGTTGCCACCTATTGTTGTGATATTGATGGCATGATCAAAGGATTCAGTATGATGGTTTGATTTATGATTAGGGGATTGTTTTGATTTTGTTGATTGGTTAATAAAGAGGGTAGCCCTAAATCGAGAATTGATGGGAAGATGGATGGTGTATTCCCTTGAGGAAATGATGATGATGAGGGGTCAAAGATTCCCCCTTGTACAAATAGTCCAACTTCTCCTTGTGAAGTTATGGGGATGGATTGTTGGTGTCATGAAAGACAATCGAAACGTATGGGTTTTTTTGGATCTAATGGGATGGATTGATTTAAAATGGTGTTTGCATCCAAGTCTTGGTTTTTTACAAGGGGATTTGTTTGAAGAGAATGAAGCAATGAGCTCCCCTTGTTCACAATAGGTTGAGTTGGAGCAAGAGATGATGTGGGTTGTGGGATGGTTTGAGTGATGCTTTGAAAGGAGGGTGTGAATGAGACCGGTGGCATAATCCCAAGAGGTTTCTCCACAATAGAACTTACATCAAAATAAGAAGGGAGTTTAGCCCCTTCTTTTTCCAATTCTAGCATATATTGTGAGGGATTAAGTTTCATCATGGCATTGACAATTTTGTGAGTCTCGGGATTTTGGACCATTTCTATGATTTAATTTTGAGTCATCCCTAGGACATTGTTGGTGATGTCCTCCACTTGGCCACCTTCCTCTTGAGGATCTTGTGGTATTAGAGGAAGATTGGGTTGGGGATTGCTATATCCAATGGGATTGATTTTAGGAGTGGTTTAACTCAAGTCACTTGAAGTAGATGTTTCTTTTTTCATTTCCATGTTCTTCTTGTGTTGAGATGTAGTTTGGACGATAAAATAAGGATCAATTTTTAGGAATGTGGGAGGTGAACCTTTAATTCCTTGGATTGATCTAAAATTTAGGTACAAAAAAGAAAGTCTAAGATATTAAGGATCAAGGGATGGTGATGAGATAGTGAAAAGATGAATTATTTGTGAATTATTGAACTCTTAGAAAACCTTGAAGGAGATACTAGACTTTAGGACTTTTGAATTTTTGATGTTGGATTTGGTTTTGAATTTTGATTTTGATTTGGTTTGGTTTGATTTTGATTTTTGGATTTTGATAATGAACTCATAAACTCCAAGAGGTTAGATGTTGTCTTGGAATAAGTTTTTCCACAAGGTGATAATCTAACTAAGTGTATGAAGAAGGATTCATCTACACACACCTAGTCAAACAAGGTGATTTTGATTTGTTTCAAAGGATTTTCCCAAAGTCTAGTATGAAGGATTTATTCAAAATTTCCAAGAGTTGTTTGTGAAATGGATTTTGATTGATGTTTGAGGGATGGATGAGAGTGTTGATTTTGATCCTAAGAGACTTAGAGATACTTTTTTTTTACTAGACCTAGGTGTTGAAGAACATGCTATAATTCCTATTCGAGAAATTCAAACCTTTGAAAAAGTCTTGGATTTTGACAATAGTAAAATGAATACAAATTGGGATTGTTCTTTGATGCACATTTGTAAAAGTTGAAGACCAATCTCTCTCTAAATTCACAAAGCATAGACAAACGTTTCTTAAGAGCTCTTGGACTAAGACTTTTAGACTTTGGTTTATGGATTTTGATCTTTTGGGAAATCATTTGGAACAAAACATGTGTGGGGTTCAATTGTTTCTTATATTTGCTTAATGAGTTATTTTTACCAAAAACACTTTCTTGCCTTTGATTTTCAAACTAAATGTGTAATGTCTCAATTTATTTTCATCCGACAAGGTCCATTATGTGGAAATCAAGGAAATCAAGGCAATAGTTCCCTAATGCTGACTTTAGTGAGAGAAAATTGAGATGTAAATCCAAATACCTAGAAGCCTCTAAGGATAGAATCCCTAGGAAAATCAATAGCACTTGGATTTCTTCAAAGGTATTTGCTCCTCCTAAAGGGTTTTAGATTTTGATGATCTTGTTGAATGTTTGTTTTCCAATGTTTTAGATCCAAGCAAAGTGTTTTGATTCCAAAATGATGCACAACCCTAGGATAGAAAGAGACAATATTTGTTGAATCCCCACTTGGATAAATCTAGTTGTGCTTATTCAGAGTGGATGACTAGAAGCTTGACCACACTAGCTCCTCTCCATGGCACACACTTCTCAGGTTAGCCAAGCTTCAGTTCTCATGAATCTCCCATGATGAACTTCTCATCTCTACAAAGAACCGCAAAAATGTGGGGTGGCTTCAAAGGTCGTCTTGCACCAACAAATAGAAAGGGATTTTTGATTCTACACAAATTGGTTCTTAGTCAAGGTGATTGGGGACATGGCACCTTGCAGTAATCCAACAAGCCACTAAAGGATTTTAATTGATCCTTCTAGGGGTGCTTATACTTTTTAAGGTAGTATTCCATTCTGAGAAAGACATTTATGCATTAAGGCCTACATACCATGAGGACTTGATAGTTTAGTCTTATCCATTTGTATACCGGCCTGAGTGAAAAACCAGTTGGATTCACCTTTGAATTGGTCTTAGGTAGCCCCCTCTAAAGGTAAACAAAAGCGAGCAAGCACATCCATAGTTCGATCAATATTTTTTTTGCGTGAACAAAGAGAGAACACACGTGATATACCTAACTCACACTAGCAAGATTTTGTTCAATTTTTAGAAGCCCAAATTGAAGTGTGGAGATAATATTTTATACAACTTAATATCACCAAAAGACTTTTGATTCTGAAGATCACCGTGAAGCACGAGAGAAGTGCATACACCTTTTAAATGATATTAAATTGTAAAAAGGATTACAAAACACAAAAAACACATGTTCATTTTAACCTCAAAAGCAATAATGGATTCTTTTTATAGCACCAAGATGAAGTGTGAAGTTTTCTTGTTCAATTTTTAGATCCAAAACCAACTCTAGTAAGTTCCTAAAGTTATTTTTAACCCTTTGATTGTTCTTTTTAAAACCCAAACGAAATTTATTTTGAATCCTAAAAATTGAAGAGAACAAAAGCCTTAAAATGGGATTATAATTGCTCCCAAAGTGTTTAAAAACACTTGATACAATCATATGATAATGCCATAACAAGTCTTGTCTTTGCTTCCTCCTTTCCTCTTTGATCACTTCAACCTACAAAAATTGGTTAAACTACATAAAATAGAGCCACAAACAAGTTAGAAGGAAAGGGTGATCAAAATAAAAAAGCACATGTTGAATTAAAGCCAAAAAAGTTTACTTTTACCCCACCCCAACATTGCAATCCACAAAGATGTCACTATTTGGAGAAGCCCAACGGTGCTCTGGTCAAACCAGCATCGCTCTGTGGAGAAATAGAGATCATGATTGCATCGTTGTTTCACAAAGCATCACACTTTGGAGTTTGGTTAATTTGGCCTCAGGAGAATGACAAAAGCATTGCTATTTGGAGCACAAACAATGTCACTAGATAGCGGTGCTAGACTGATGGTGTCGTTGTTTGATTTTTGCAGTGTTGTTTCCTATAGACACAATTTAAAAAAAAATAATAATAGAATTTTGACCAAAAAACATGTTAATTTCTCAAGATTTTCCCTCCTTCTAGTGCCAAAATGTGAATGGTAGCTCTAGACCTACTCAAACATAGACAAACAACAAAATGTTAGTCATCGAACACATCTAAAACCATCATTCCCCATGCAATTCATTTAAACACCAAGAACAAGAAATAAAACAAAACTAATCAAATGAAAGATACTAAATCTTGCTCAAGACATTCAAACCCTCAACCCCATGGGGGAATTGGTGCTACTTTGATGTGGAAATTAGCCCTTTCCCAATTCCTTGCAAGCTTTGATAAAATTTGATGAAGATTGATGCTCCTTGATGAAATTTTACCATAACCTAGCTAAGATGGATGAAAGCTATGAAAACTTGGATAAAGTGTTGATGAATTTTCTCAAAACTTGTAGATAATAACCTTGCATAAAGTTGTGGATCCCAAATTAGTAGAAGAGTCCTCCATTTATAAGAAAGAATGATGGAGGAATGAAAGATATGAAGAATGTGGGACTAAACATAAGCCAATGGCATTGTTCCACTTGTCAACATGCTAGTGGAGAGAGGTGGAGCACATTTTGATCAATGTGAAAATGAATGCAATTAGGTGGAAATTTGAAATATGAAAGTTGGCTTGTGGAGGAAGAGATGTAAGAAGAGTTAATGCCACTTGGCTCAACAAAAAGGAAATGTAAGAAGCTTTAATGCCAAATTGGAGGACAAGTACTTTTGGGAGGGAGATTTTAAAATGGAGGAATATTCCAAATAGATGCCATTTTGAATGGAAATAGAATAATTTATAAATCAATTAAATTGATTTAATTGTGCAAGTTGCAAAATCTAGAGGATTTGATAGATTAGTGTTAGAGTTAATTAGGATTTAATTAACTTAGATGGAGATTAGGTTGATTTGACATTTGACTTAGATTTTTGGATTTATTTAAATCAAATGGGAGGAATAATGGACATTAGATTTAATTAAATAAAGTTTGATTTATTTAATTAAAGGGATGATGTTAGATTTAATCAAATAAAGGTTAATATATTTAATTAAAGGAAGAAATGTGATTTAATCAAATAAAGTGATTTATTTAGTTAAAATAGGAACATTAGGATTAATTAAAAAAAATGATTTATTTAATTAACAAAAGATGATGACTTAATCAAATAAAGTTGATTTATTTAATTAACAGAGGAATTATGATGAATTTAATCAAATAAAGATTATTTGATTAAATGGTTAGCAGAGAGATGATTTAGGAAAAGTTGGTTTTAGTAAGTCAGGATTAAGTGCACGAGATCAATTAGTATAATTTGAACGTCCACACAAACCAAACAAAGTAAGCATGACCAAGGTTATATTGCAAGTATATCCAATGAGTACAACAGACAAAAGATAATGATCAATGCCCCATTCCTTTCTCTGTAAATCATTTTGATTAGATATCATTGAGAGGTCATTGGAATGAGTGCAATAAGATAACTCAAAAGAAAAGATCAAGTACACAAACAAGCTAATGTTCTTCATACCTCTAGCCAAGAATAAACTACAGTGATGCCTGATGTTGATGTCCATTGTAGGAAGGATGCATCCTAGGACATGATGATTAGGTGATGGTAAGACTGACAAGATGATAGGATATTGATACCAAGAGTTAACCAACTTGTATACCTACTAACCTAGACTTGAGACCTTGACACTTGAGTTTTCACTTTCAATTTGCCAAAATTGTTTTTGATTGTTTCACCAAAATTTGAAGATGATGATCATTTATTATGGGAAGATGTTTATTGTAGATGATCATAAAATGAGATGGATGATTTTGGGTTTTTTGAATGTTTTTGGTGTTTTGAAATGTTTTGAGGCTATTTTTGGGATTTTTGAGATGCTTTACATATGTTTTGATTTTCAAAATTTCCAATGTTTCTGTGTTTTCTGATATTTTAAACAAGAACCTAACCTAAAGACCTATCTTAGGGGTGTCGGGGGCTTATCAAATATTAGCCTTGCCTACATTATACATGTAGAGACCACTTAGTTTGACTGACACAAATTCATTTATTAATGAGAAATGAACAAATGGATTGCCAATTTATTATGATGAACTCCTAAAGGATTGACCTAATGTGTATCGGGGGCACACCAATGATGGCCTTAGATACGTTCAAGCTCAAAGACCCATAGTTTGACACGACGACTCTATTTTTTACTTTTTTTGACTTTTTGACCCATTTTTGGATTTTTTGGGTTTTTGATTTTATGAATATTTTTTGGATTTTCTAATTTTTTGAATGTTTTTGGATTTTTTGATTTTAAGGAATATTTCAACAATATATACGAAACTGATCCAATGTAGGTACAAGAACATGTCCCCAATGTGAGGCAATAGACTACTTCAAGACAGTTAAAACCACCTTAAAAAATGTGCCGCCAGTTTTAGGAGGGAAACATGATACAAAACACGTGGATCACATGATGTAGACACTCCGGATGGGTGCCGTGCTGATGAATGAACGTAGCCAGATGAATGATGCATAAAAAATCGATGAGATCATGGTGGATGGAAAGTGCTTATTTACACAAGGCACATGTTTTCCAGGTTTTCACCAAGGTACTTTCCCAAAGTTCCACCGAAGTGGTTTTCACTAGAGGGATGATTTTTTTCTTACTCAAGCTTTCACAATTTTTTGGATTTTGATATTTTTGATATTTTTGTATTTTGGATTTTATACCCTTTAAAAGTTTAGGATTTTTTTTTTTGGTGATGGAGCTATTGATAGGTTTCCGTGAGGCTCACCTTCGGTAGATAGTTGATATGCTTCTCATTTATAACTTGTCATGACATGAAGGTCCCAACCAATTGGGTACAATTTTCCTTGCTATCCTGATTTGAATTTTTGATTCTCCAACATGCTCTTATACTTGAAAAGGTCTCAATTTCCTTGATCTTTTATTGTAGCTTTCAGATAGCTTCTGTACACTGTAGATGGTCTGTGCATCCATGCGCCTACCCATCCAAAGATAGTTATAGCTCATTCAACTATGACACCCAATATTCTTCATCAATAATGATTTTGCAATGATATTCTATGAGGGGAGCTCGATCTCAATGGGAAGGATGGCTTCTAATCCATAAACTAGGGAGAAAGGGGTTGCACCTATAGGTGTGTGGATAATTGTTCGGTAGGCCCATAAGGTGGGATTTAGTTTTAGGTGCCAATCACGACCAACTTCATTGACTATTTTCTTGAGGATCTTTAGGATGGTTTTATTACAAGCCTCAGCTTGGTTGTTTACTTGGGGGTAGTATGGAGTGGAGAAGCAATGTTGGATATTGAATTTTTGGCATACTTCTCAAACATCCCGATCTTTGAAAGGTGTCCCATTATCTGAGATAAGGGCTTGTGGGACACCGTAGCGAAAAATGAGGTAGTTTAGGATGAATTCAGATATCTGCTTCCCTATGATATAGGTCATTGGGATGGCCTCTACCTACTTTGTGAAGTAATCTATTACAGTGATAATGAACTTGTGTCCATTAGATGAGGTGGGAATGATTTTTCCAATGAGATCGAGCCCCCATTGTGAAAAGGGCCAAGGTTTTATAATTGGTTGGAGCTCTTGAGTTGGTGCATGGATGAGGTCCCAATGTTGTTGAAATTGTAAACATTTTCAAACATAATCATGAGCTTCCTTCCCCATCGTAGGCTAGTAGTACCTAGTCCTTAGCAGTTTCTTGGCCAAGGTCATACCACTATAATGTGAACCACAATTACCATCGTGTACCTCAGTTAAAGCAGTCAAAGCTTCCTTAGGGTTAAGGAATCATAAAAGGGTTCCTTTGATACTTCTATGATATAGGGTTTCACCTAAAATAATGAAAAAAATTAACTTCTTAATAAAGGTTCTTTTTAGGTTTTGGGTGATATCGACAGGGAGGACTCCTAATTTTAGGTAAGTGAATATGTCATGGTACCAAGGATCATTGGGACCAACAATTTCACACATGAAATCAAAATCTGGTACCTTGAAAGCTAGTACGAGAAGCTGCTCTACAAGGAATTGATGTTTATGGACATTGCATCAAATATCTAGTAATGATCCAATTGTTTCCATAGCATCAGTTGCTGTATTGTTTTCCCTTGGTATTTTCTCAAATGTGATGTTGATAAATAATTCTTTGAGACTCTCTACCAGTTTCTTTTATGGGGTTAGCTTGTCATCCTTTGTTTGGTATTCATTATTGACCTAGTTGATGATTAGTTGTGAGTCCCCATAGACCTTAAGTGCCATAATTTGCCATTGTACTACAATTCTGAGTCCTATGACAAGAGCCTCATATTTTGAGATGTTGTTTTTGCAAGGAAAAGACAACTTATATAACTTTGGTATGCAATCCCCTTGTCATGTGATGAAGAATACTCCCGCTCCTGACCTATGTTGTGTATAGGATCCATCAAAATATACTCTCCAGTGATTCGCCACACTTAGATTGAAGATTGACTCATCAGAGAATTCTGACACTAATGGGTTCTCTAAATATATAGGTTCCTTTGCTAGCTGATTTACAATTGCTTTCCCTTTGATGGCTTTCCGTTCTACATATTCAATGTTTTATTATGTTAAGATCATAACCCACTTAGCCATTCGCCCTATGAGTGTTGCTTTAGAAAGTAGATACTTGAGGATCTATTTTGGTGATGAGCTTAATCTGATGAGCCAACATGTAGTGTCTAGATTTTTGTGCAAAAAACACTATTGCCAAGCAAGCCTTCTCAATGAATGTATAATTCAGCTCATGTCCCACCATGGTTCTATTGATATAGTAAATGGCCCTCTCTTTCCCTATTTAATCATGTTGAGCTAAGAGAGTGCCAAGGGCTGCTGCGGTTGCTAATATGTAGAGTGTCAATGGTTTGTTTTAGATTGGTGGCATGAGGACTGGCAGTGTTAGCAAGTATTCTTTTATTTTTTTGAATGAATGATCACATTTCTCATCCCACTTCTATGCTACCCCCTTGTGGAGTAGATGAGAATATGGGATAGCCTTATTTGCTAACTATGCTATAAATTGGTGAATGGATTGGAGCCTTCCCTGCAAACCCCTTAATTTCTTCAATGTTTGTGGTGCTTCCATTTGAAAAATTTCTTTGACTTTTTCTAGGTCTATCTCGATTCCCCTCATTGATACGATATACCCCAAAAATTTTCTTGATTGCACACCGAAGAGAAATTTATTTGGATTGAGTCTAACCTTGTATTATTCAAGTCTATCAAAGATGGAGCTTAGCGCTGCTATGTGATCCCGACACTTCCTTGACTTGGCTAATATGTCATCCACATAATCTTCTACACATTTTTGGATCATGTCATGAAAAATAAAATTCATAGCCCTTTGGTATGAAGCTCCAGTGTTCTTTAGCCCAAATGGCATCATGTTCTAGCAATAAGTCCCCCATGGATAGGTGAAAACTATCTTATATTGATCATACTTAGCTATAATAATTTGATTATATCCTGAAAAACCCATCCATTAATGATAGCATTTCATGCCCTGCCATCATATCCACAATCATGTCTATATTTGGGAGAGGGAAATCATCCTTAAGGCATGCTTTGTTTAGGTCCCTGAAGTAAGTGCAGATACAGATGCCCCCAGTGGGCTTAGAAATAGGTACAAGGTTTGAAACCCATTCTAGATAATCAATTGGTCGTATGAAGCTAGTGTCAAGGATTTTCTATAATTCAAGTTTGACTAGTAATGCAATCTATAGATGCATCTTTCTCAACTTTTGTCTTACTGGTTTCGCCTCTGGATAGATAGATAGATGATGAACCACCACCTCTTGATCAAGACCAAGAATGCTAGCGTAGGTCCATGCAAAGTTTACCTTTCTTTCTCTCAAAAATGCAACTAGAAGTTCATGTTCCTTAGTCAAAAGTGATTCTGCATAGAAGGTGATATGTGTTGTTTCTTCAATTCCCAGATTGACTGTATTACATTTCTCTACCAAGACTGGTGATTTTTCTTGATCAATAGAAATAAGGGAAATATTGAATCCCTCATCCTTTGGCACCTTAGAGAGGTTTTCACCATTGGATATGTCCTTTTTTTTTACTATTTTTTGGGTTAGAAAGTGTGACAGTGTGACTTTCACTTAAAGACCTAAATATTATTCTTAGATTTTCTATTTTGCGAGTGAGGGATTCAATCATTTCCCCATAGTATGTATGTGTTTCTAGTTCAATATAAAACCTTGCTTTATGATCTCCACATGGTAGAGTATCCCACAATCCCATGAATTATGAGAGATCCTCATCATTTTTTAACGTGTCTATGATTGGTGGTCCTAGTTGGTCATAATCGATGAGTTGGGGGTAGGTAATTTTTAGTTCATTGGTCTGGTTACTTGGATTGAAAGATAGGGTACTAATCATGAAAAGGGAGGAATCTTCAAATAACATGGGTAGGTTAGTGATGGGGTCTTCATTGCACACATTGGTTATATCAAAGGTATAGTTATCTAGAGGTAGACCTGTGGATACTGGTAAGTGAGGAGGAGCTTTGAATTTTTTAATAGGGGTACCTCTACCATGTATGGTTATCTTCGGAGGGGTACATCCAAGGCCAAGATTCTTCATGCGCTTCTCAAGAATAATGGGTTATAAAAGGTGGTTATCATTTTTCCCAAGCTTTTCATTTTTTTTATAGCCCCACCATTGCATTAACTGCAGTCCTTTGTTGTCATTGTCAATGGGAAGATTAGGCATGGGCCTTTCATCTTAATACAATAAGCTTGATTTATCCTTTTCATCTACCACTTCCTAACTTAGGTCCCCCCACCTTTTGAATGTGAAGGGTTCTACTTTGAATGTTTGAGATGGTGTGTCAATCGGTTGTGGCTTCCCATAGGATCTAGGAGACTAAGGTAGCCCTCCTATCACAAACACACTCTTCTTCATTTGATAGTCTCCACAACCATTATCTTGGATGATAACCTTGATATCGGGAATGTTCAGAATGGAGGGTGTCTTTGTATCAGAAGTGGAGGCTAGGGTAAATAGATCTATATACGGAGAGGTGGGTCCCTCATCATTCTTCGGGACTTGAGGGATCTTGTAGTACTTTCCCTCTAGATTCTTGCAATAATATAATGGTTCGGGATCACCATGGACTATGACTTCTTGGTTTTGATAAGGGGATTTTACACATTGATGGAATGTGGATGCTACAACTTGCATCCCATGGGTCCATGGGCTCCCTAGAAGGATATTGTATGGAAGTTCAAGATCAAGGACTTGGCACATATTCTCCATGATGGTTGGCCCTACTTGAATAGGGAGTTGAGTGGTGCCTTGAGACACCTGTTCTTGATCATCGTAGGCCTTGATAGTGATACCTTTGAATTTTCTCATTGACATCTCTAGAGAATCCCATATTCTTTATTAGCTTGAGGGTAAAAATATTTAAGCCTACACCTCCATCCACCAAGACTCGTTTGACTTTATTTTTATGGACTAAGACTTTAAGATGGAGTGCCCGACTGTGAGATGGTTGGGTTGGAAGATCCTGCTTAGAGAATGTTAGGAGATGCAGTGTAGTGATATGTCCAACCATAGCTTGGAATTGGTTTGCATCATGATTTTTTGGGACATAAGATGTAGCTAATGCCTTTTCTAGGATTTCCCTATGTGTGGGTGAAATTTTCAGCATCTCCATGATGGAGATCTGGATGAGAGTTCTTTTCAATTGATCTAGGAAATTATAACCATTAGGGACTGACTTTGGATTGGCGGTGGGTGCCTTGGGTGGTTGTAATGGTCATGGGATAGTAATTCTGCTACCATGTGTGGTGACTCCATAGTTGGCTCTAGATCCTTTGATATTGACAACTATGACCCATTCATCTAAGGATTCCACAAAATGGTCGTAAAAATGGTTCACATTATTATACTTGGCCTTACCATTGTTGTTTCCTTTATTGTGATCTGACATCATATTTGTGTATATTTTAAGATCTTGATTCCTTGTAGGTTGTTCAATGGTTATGGTTTTGTCATCAATAAGGTCTTGAATCAGATTTTTAAGTCACATGTAGTTGGCTATCGTGTGTCCCTTTATTTTGTGAAAATCGTAGAGATGTTTCTCATTATACCATAGTGGTTTAACCTGAGGCTCTTGATAATTTTCATAAAAAGGAGTTTTGATGAAATTTTTTAGTACCATCTATTGCATGACAGACTCGATTGGTTCCCCAAGTGGTGTGTATTTTTTGTTTAGGGGGATACTTGTTCCTTGGGGTGGTCCCCCTTGAGTATTCAATTTTTTGACCACTTGATTGTTGGGTTATTGTGATGATGTGTTGGCTTGTGTGTTATTTTTTTTATTGACTTGCGGTTGTTGATATGATTGTGTTTGTGTGTTTTTCCTTGGGGCATTGATGATAACTTTGGCATCAACAACACCATCATTAGTGATATTTTTGTTCTTTGCCCATGTGTGAAGTTTTTCATTGTAACTAGTTGATGGACGATTGTCTTGATAAGTGGGCGTCCCCCCTTGTGCTATAAGGGCTCTTTCAATGCTGAGCACCTTGGGGATCAACTAGTCATATGTTGTTATGCATTGTATTTTCAAATGAAAGGACAAGGTCCCTTCAAGATTGGCGATGATAGTCCTGATTTGTTGTTATTTTGGCATGGCCCACTTGCTCCTGTTGGCCTTTTTACCTAATTCGTTCCTCACAGCTCAATCAGGCAAGGTAAATTGTGTTTAACGGGTTCGAGAAGGTCAAATGGAGCATTCGGCCTAGGGAAAAAGTCATGAATCTAATGCTAGGTCACAGGGAACTCAATGAAGAAGCCTACCTTGTTCAGGTTCGGCATGAAAATCTTCTGAGGACAGAGTCGCCAAGACCCTAGGAGTGTCACGGCGAGTGGGATTCACCCATAGTTCCCTATCACCAAGACATAACCCTTCGTCCCGGCGACCAAAGGTTTTCAGTTCGGCGGAGGTTCTTTTCTTCGCTGGGAGGTCTTGCCGAACGCATTGGGTCTCACCGACAAGGAAAAGCAAGATCTTTTCGATGTATTTCAATGGGCTTCGCTGAGAGGTCTTACCAAAGACAAGAGGTCTCCCCGACTTAAAGATCCTTCGGTGTAACAAAGCTTTCGTTGAGATGTTCCGGCGATAAGGTGGGGTCTCACCGACAATGGAGGAGCCTTCGACATAATGCTGGGAGCTCAGGAAGAACTCTTCCCGACCGGCGGGAGTCAGGCCAAAAGGTGGAAGTCAGCCGAGGGTTCATACTTCGACGTGATTTCTCACTGAGATTGGAGCTCGGCAGGAGGCGGAGACCATCGCCAAGAGTCTCACCAAGCAGTGAAGCCTCTAGAACGAAAAGGAATTCACCAAGAAGAGGGGGAGTTCTACAAGATGTCTTGGAAAACTGGGGGTCCCAATGAAAAGATAGCCTTCAGCGTAGACCAACGGGCTTCGCTAGGAGGTCTCACCGAAGTCACAAGGTCTCCCCGACAATCAAAAGGAGTCAAGTTTCGGGACAGGTCTGGCTGACAAAAATTTCCCCGACAAAAAAGGAAAGAGGACCCTTGATGTCACTAAGGGATCTCGTTGAGAGGTCTCGGTGATTACAAAGGGTCCCCCCCGAAATGAAATGAAGCTCGGCAAGAGTCAAAGGGTTCAACAAAAGGTCTCGGCGAATGGAAGGCGTCTCAGCGAAAAAAGTAGATATCGGCACAACATTTGATCCTCGCTATGGTGTCTTCCCAACTGCGTGATGTCTAGCCGATAGAAGAAATGGAGCCCAACGGGATGACTTCTAGAGACGTCGGCAAGGGTCTCCCCGACATGAACTTCATCAATGTAGCACCTGACTGTCGGAGTGATGTCTTCCGACATCGCATGGTCTCAACGATAAAAGAAGAACTCGGTATGACTGTGGGACTTCGACAGGATGTCTTCCCGAATGAGGGTGGTCTCAGCGATAGAAAGAGATCTCCATGCGACTCGTCAACCCGTTGATCTCTTGGTGATAACAGTGTCTTGCCGATGGCTCCAGTAGAATCGGTATGATCTTTCGGTCTCGCTGGGAGCTCTCAACAACAACTCCATGTTATGTCGACGTTCACGGGAAGATTTAACCGCATCGGGGAGACACGATTAGTGTCTCACCGATATGTGGTTCAATAGAAGTTTTGACCGCCCGAGAGTCTGCTTGTAGTATGCTCAACCAATTAGGATGAGCCATGGGTGAATCATTGGTAGTTTGAGCGACGTCAATAGAATGTGAATGCAACACGTATCTATTCTAAACTCAGGGCATTCAAGGCGTTCAGCTGAAGTGGTTTAGCCAGGACACGATGCCGGGATCGGAATGAATGCAGTAGCTGGAGAATATCTAAAGAAGGCTCCCTCGGGGATGACTCTTCACAGCCAGGACATGCAGGGGTGCTGCATTTATTCTCAATCAAAAGATCTGAGGATAGATCTTTCTGACCCCGATATTTTTTTTGTTAAGCCCTCAGGGGCCGATATCTCCTTGTATATAAGGCATTTTTTTGGCCTTTCTGTAAACAGTGGGAATTATGCATTCAAAGGAGTTAGTGATTTTTTCATCAATCCTTTCTCAATTAATGTATGTTTCTATAACTCAAATTGAAATCTGGAATGCGAAACAAAGTTCATCTTGAAAACAAGTATTAATGCTCATACCACTCTCATTTCTGTAAGTTAGCTTATGTATGTATTTCTTTAACAGTATTTACTATACTTACATTCATACCACAAAGATGTGAAGTTTGTTCCTTCCTTCTTGAGATATGTATGTAGATCAAACCTTCCAAGAGTGATGCATAAGACTAAATGGGGTTATGTTGAGTAAGTAGAGCCAGTCTAGTTTTCCTCGGTGTATTTCATCATGTTTTCATTTTTATGATTTCTCATCAATCTGGTGTATCACCTTAGAGTTAATTTTTACTTTTAAATGTACTCTCCTTCCCCTTTTCCCTCTAAAGAATCAATAATTTAGGTGACACCAAAGAAAGTCGGCCTTCTCCGGAGGTTCACTCCAACATCAGGTGACCCACAGCCTTGGAGTGATCCAATGTTTCACTAGAAAGCTCAGTTTGACAACTTTGCATCAGGGTGCATTTCTGGGTGACAATAGTTTATGGCATGCTCGGTGGGACAAAAATTAAATTGAACTACTGGTTTAGTATGCAACCAGTGAATTCCAGACTTTATAGAAGTCCCTTGGCATACTTGGCGACTCCACAAAGAGAAAGAACTCCAGAAATCAACGCTTTCTCCAGTTTATGAGAAAAGTTTAGATAAGAGGCAGCTCAGGTCCCTTCAAATATTTGCAGCTGTCACCACCAAGAAGAAAAGGTAGAGCAACATTAAAGGGAGGAACAACAGTTATCTATTCT
>VDFB02001754.1:0-25588 GCA_007258455.2 Sequoia sempervirens
TTCTTCACACTTTTTCCTTTTCTCCTTTTCCATTTTTTTTCTACAATTCTGTTTTGTGTCTTTGAATTTTCTTCTTAGCCATGGATACTCCAATTTTCTTAGGTTCTCATAGACATAATTTTTTCTTAGGGAGCATCACACCACAAAGGCTTGAAAAGGTCTTCTTCATTAGGACTTCCATTTTTACTGTGCCAAATTTATGCTTAGTCCTTGGGGAAAGATATGTTGCATCCAGACGCTATTTTCATTTTTACTCTGAAATAGCTTCTTACTTTGTAGCATCACTTTTGGACATTGGGCTACATGTTGAAGACATTCACACTGCTACCAACTTGATAGTGAAACCTGAATTCTTGGAGAGTATGGATACCATTTTAGTTGTTGAACATCTGACCATTGGGATTCCCTCAATGGATGATATTCCTCGGTTCCTGGAACACGGGGAAGTGGTTTCACTTCGGCCCTTTCTTACTGATCTCCATATCCAAAACTTTGAAGCTCACCAGGAACTCGCCTACATACGGTATTTAGGCCTGATGGAAGAGGCATCCCACATCGACTGAATGGCTACTATTGTCTGCAAATTTTCTCACTCCATTTTTTACTCTTTTTTAATTTTTTGAATGAGGATTTCTGATATCTGATGTATATACATGACACACAGACACACAAATATATATATAAATATTTTTTAGTACATTTTCAAAGCATATTTTATTGTTTATGGCTTTATTATTTCTCTTTTTCAATTCAATTATGAAAATGCTTAAATTCACTCTCATGCATAAGATAAATTTAAGCAGAATTTGTTAATGTAGAGGCTAGACAAAACAAAAAAAACAAAAAAAAACAAAAAATGAAGAAAAAAAACAAAGAAAACACAAAGAAAACCCTACAAAAAGCAAACTAACCTTAAATACCCTAACTATAACATAACAAAAGATTAACTCTAATAAAGAAATTTAATTCAATTTGTATGGATATTTCTTCTATATTTTTGGTACGAATTACAACAGGTTTGTCTTTAAATTCACTTATCAAAATTTTCAGTATTCTACTGTAATAATGAATTATCTTAAATTTTTTGCATTTAAACATCACAAATTCAAAAGTGTACTTACCCATAATTTGGCTCAAATGTATGAAAATGATCTCCTTAGAGATCGATTGCACACATTTCATCTTATGTGAACATACTATACCTTCCTCCAGCCCTAGTCCATTTCCATGAATGGTTGCATTTATCTCTCTACTTCCTCCTCTAAAAATCTTCATATCTTCGGCCTTGTTTTCACTTTGCATTTCATTAGACCAAGATATATCACTATTTATATGGCTATCAGAGAGAGAAAAAGTAAAAAAATTATATTTTGAATCTTTTATAAAATCAAGAAAATATCTTTTTATAGTTTGCGAATTTCCAACTTGAAGCACAATAGACGCATTTCTCGCTTGATTTTCTTGCTTCTTCTCGTTATCCGCATTTTCCACGTATAAAGTAAATGATGATCCATCAATGTCATTTCCTTGTTTGTGATGAAATATCTATGAATCTCGACATTCTCACCTATTTTCCTACAAAGTGTTAGAATTTTATTTATAATAATCGTAGTTTTCCAATTGTTTTGGTATATCAGTTGATTTTTTAACATTTCCAACTTCACTAGGGAAAAATATTTTTCTCGTTAACAATCCCTTTCTTTACGCAATTAAAACCTCCTCTGTTAATGAAATTACTCTATTTATGGCCAAACTTACCCTAATTAAAAACATTTCACACTCAAGTTCACCATGATCAGTTGTATCATGAATCCTACACTCGGTGACTCTTCCAAAAGTAAACAAACTCAAAGGATGCAATTTCTGATTAAATATTTTCAAAAGTTTTTCAACTTCCATAGTGAAAACTAGCTTGCATTCAATTTCTCATTTACAAGCTTCTTACCAAACTTAAAACCAATATTCTGAAACACAATTCTCCAATTCTAGGGAATGATACCTAAAGTATTAAAGAGAGACCCTACTTCTAGCACCAGCTCCCTATTGATGACGATTTTACTAGTAGCAAATAGGGTGAATAAATTCTTCATAGACAAGACCGCAATGATCCTATCCTTCTTGAAAGTTATGTAACAAAGACAACCTAAAGGGGAATTCTTCATTAATAGGGAAAAGATTGGCTTTTGTTCAATCCCAAGTCTCTGATAACCAGGTCATGGTTGCACTAGCGTCGCTCTTGGGTACTGATGTGATATTGGTATTAATCTCAAAGGGAGTATGGTTGTTTCTTGAATATTTTAGGTGTAAATTCTAGATTGAAACAATGAGGTCAAACATCATGAAACCAAAATATTTTCCATAACATTTCATGAATATTACAAATTCATGAATATCTATTCTAAAACAAAGTATAAAAAAGTACTGAAAAATTAAAAGTTTCTCCCGGTTATTCTCCATGGATGCCCCAAAGAATTAATTAAAACAGAGCAAACCGCTTTATACTTCACCAGATTGCTTCACAACTAAATATAAAATGGTGCAATCTTTTAAAGAGAGGGGTTTCATTTTTGGACACCGAGTAGGTTCTATATGCACCCTTAAACGACACAACATATAGTCTTGTTCGGCTAAACTAAAAAAACTAGCTACAAAAGATACTGAGATAGGTAGCTATCTAACAAGCTCTAATATTAATTAATTTCTATGTGCATACAATTTTTTATGCCGAAATGGTTCAAAAAATAGGAAAAAGATAAAAAACTTAAAAGTTTATGCTCCTCTGCCATCCACAAATTCTGAAAATAAAAATAAAAATGAGGATCCTCTAGCCTTTTATAGAACACAAGGCTCAGATAAGATAAGACAACTACATGAGAGGGAATCCAAGGGACCAATCTTGTCAAGGAACGTGGAATGTAGTGACCAATAGGAAAATTGTAATTGAAATCAATGGAAGTCAACTCCAATTACATGTTGAAGCTCTTGGGGTGTTGATCTAGAATCTTCATCGGGATGATACTTTGAATCATGGTAATGTGTAGGGACTTCCCATACATTCAGAATGAAAAGGTGGAATTTTTTCCCCCTAAACATTTCTTGGCTCTAGTTCTATCACTCTCAGGAATGGGCTCTCCCGAAAATAGGCATTTTTCTCCACCACATGTGAAATACTGAGACCCCCAACATTCTGGTGGACTCAAAGCCATCTCCATTATAATCTTCCAAAATGATTGAACTAGACTGAAAATTATTCCATCCATGATTCAAGTTTTCCTGACCATCCATACCCGAACTTTGCATCACAATTTGCATCTATTGCAATCACAAATTCCATACATTAAATCCCTTTAAAAAAATTTATAACATCTCATGTAAATAAAACCATTATTCCAATGTTAGTACAAAATTATCATAATCACACACCTTTCAAAAAGCATATCATGAATTCTCATACATATACCGAATTACCAGGATCATTAGATAAATTTAAAATTTTAACATTTCACTTCACATTGCAACCTGGTACCCAGTACCTGGTATTCAACTTTTCCCACTTACTTTCCCAGACCTCGGTTATACCAGAACTCCATTATACCGGAATCCTTTATACTGAAATGATTCATACCAGAATGGAGCCTTCCATTCAAATTTGCATTACCTTTTTCCTTTTCCATGTTTTTGGTACCGGTTTCTGGTGCCCAAAACACTTACATTGCGAAGTACTTTTATTATCAAAGATTTTCTCCTTTCACTTCCGGTGACCTTCCAATTTTCTAGCTCCTTCCATAATAGTTATATTTTTTCACTTGGGTCCCCAAGTCTTTTCATTCTTGGGGTGTTGTGAGACCACACAACACTTAGACTAACAAATCTATATTAATCTGAACAACTTAAGATGATAATGAAAATGACAATGCAATGAGATGAAATGAAATGGAATGAACTTAAGATGTTTAGACTAATAGATCTACATTAATATAAACAACTTAAGATGATAGTGAAAATGATAATACAATGAGATTAAATGATATGAAATAAACTTAAGATGCTTAGACTAACAGATCTATATTAATTTGAACAACTTAAGATGATAATGAAAATGGTAATGCAATGGATAATGAATCCAAGTGAACAATGATAGGTGTGACAATGTACCACATAGTGAGATGAATGATGAGGGGTGTGACACTGCACCTGTCAAAACCATAGGAATCTTGATAGGAAGAAAAGGTGGGGGAAGAAAATTTGCACAACCAAAAGCACTAACCATAGGCTAGAGAAAGAATGGATGGTGATAAAAGAAATGCAATGCGAGGGTAAATGAAATGAAAACCTAATGCCATTTTTCCATTTTAGGAGTACTGATGTTTGCTATAGCATAAGAAACAACAAGAAAGAAGGCTATCCCAACACCTCAAAGTTGCAATGGCTTTGGTCGGGCCAAGTATTAGGATAACCACAAACAAAAAGGATGCCCTAGCATAACACAAGACTACGGGAGTCTTGGTGGGTACTACGTGGGACAACCGAGAAGACAAGATCACACAAAAAATCAGATATGCCCCTATGGTTACCTGTCAAAGTGCACCATGATATGATGGATCATGGTGACCCTGACAAAGTATAATAGGAAGCTCAAATGATAAACAAAATGTCAAAAGAACCAAAAGATCACAACAAATTTCAAATGTCATTTTTCCTTGGATCAATGTCTCATTCTCTACAAGTTCCTTGCCACTTTTCACAAGATCAAGCAAATACTTTCCCCCAAGCCTATATGTAGAGATAATATCATCTGCACATGTCTTAAGCCATGCTAAGCAAGACTTTGATATAAATTCACTCAGAAAAATCATCATGGTAGCTTGTAGCTTCTCTCTATGAGATTTACACAACTGCACCTCATTGTCTGGGTTTGGAATCCCACCAAACAACTGTGATCCAAGTGGAACTACCAACACAGTCTTATAAAAAAGAGGCAAATCATTTAGAACCTCCAAGAAAATTTCCCTAGCCTAACATAGCGTTACCTGTATGACTCTTACCACATTACATAAAATGGAACTGACTACCCCCACCTTATTAATCTATCGGTTAGACATGTCTTCTAGTTCCAATGATGCATCGAAGGTTCTATTCTTTCATCAATGTGATGATCTTCTATCATCGGGATGCGGTCTCTTGTTCCCACAATGGTCTGATGGGGATGTCGTTGGTGGAGTTTGTGCCTGTTGTCGGGACTTGGGTGGTGGTTCCAATGACGGGATGTTGTTGGTGCTCATGATGTAATTCAACACCAACAAAACCAAGGTTTTGGTCTTCTTGTGTTGAAAGGACAAGAAGTAGATAAGCTTCATATTTAGTTGAACCCACTTGAGATAGTCTTTGAAAACAAATTCATGTGGCTTGATTTCACTAACAAATGGAAAATGAGGATTCTCATAGCTCAATTGAGGAAAATTTCATACCAACTAAGATGTGAGATGGTTGTTGAAAACCAATCTAACTGATCTTTTTGTGGCTCTATGTGTAGCCTTGTTAAACTTGCTAGATAATTCGACCAAGAATGATTCAATAGGATTTGGTTTTTTTGTGAGGATTTCTAGAAACAAAATAACCTTCCACTATAATCAAATTTTGCATAAGCTTTATCTAGTACAATGTGCTCCCACCTGTTATGTGGTTGGCTAAATCCTTTTCCAAAGCATTGTTTCCTTTCCCCCATTGGATTTTTAATTCTTTGCTACCTTGGTTGATTTCTTGAGTTACGTTAATGGAAAATTGGTTCATCAAATTTATGTGAAGGCCAAAGAACTTTTCCTTTTCCTTCACCTTTCTATTATATTCTTTCATTGACTTGTTATAGGAGGTTATATTTCATTTAAGTGATTTAATCTTGTTTGTTTGATGATTGGATAATGGTCCCATAATCTTGGTAGACCGCCATGGTGGGTTCAATATCCATATATTAATCTGCCAAAAAGGTCTCTATTGTTAGCACGGGCATCTCCAACATAGAGCCTTTTTCAAAGGGATGCTGAGGTGCAACAAGTCTATGTTATGGTCCCTATTTGGAAATGGAAATTGTGGCTACTTGGCACAATCTAGTGTATTGTAGCATATTAGGAGATCAAGGTAACAATCTCCTCAATCATCTATTGAAGGTGTTAATCTTAAGAGGAGGAAATTGTGGCCATTGATGGAAAGTAAGAGGCTAGGTGCATATGATATGTCCAAATGGCATGAACTAGTTGATTTCAATGATGTTTTCACTTTGGTGAATAAAACAACTCAACACTTTAGCCATCCACCAATCGGCCGTAATCACTAATCTTTGGGGCAAGTTGATCTGCACTTTCAATGTTGATTGATGTTTAAGTAAAGCCTATAGATATCAAGCAGTTTTTTCAAATGGTTTTGATGAAACCATATGGTGTGATCTAATCAACTTTGGTAGATGTAGGTACTTTGATAAATCATACCATTTAGTATTATATTGATTTGTTGAAGTTGTTAATAAGGTGAATCAAAGGGTATATAGTCAAGTGCAAAAACATAAGTTTACGCGACATGTCTTGGTTGAATTTTGAAGTCAAAGATGTTCAAGTAATTTTGGGCTAAAGAGAAGATCTCCCTTGACTATTAATATTGATGTAAAATTGATCTAGACCATTAGTTGAGTTGGGTTAGAGTGCATTATAAGGGATGATCAATTAGCTTTTGTAGAACCATGTTGTGTCATCTGGTAGATTTTGGTAGATTGGTCCACCATCCACCTTGGTAGTTCAACTATCCATTGATATCATTAGTAGATAAAGATAACTAGTGGTTATATGGTTGTTAGTGGCTGGTGTTGGATTTTACAATAAATTAGTCATATGAAAGACTTTGGAGGGGTCCATATCCCAAAGGTTTAAATTTAATAAACAAGAAGGCTTATTTATGAAAACCTGTGTATTATGAGAAGTATAAAAGGCGAGCAGCTATATAATGGATGCGAGAGCATGCATCAACCTATAGAAATTTTGTCATGATAGGGACAGTGGTAAATGAGCTTAGTGGATAGAAGTATAATAGTAAATAGAGTATCTTCAAGATTTGGGAATTCATTGGCATGCTACTGGTTTTGTCATGTTTTGAAGGATTTTAGGAGAACATAGACTAATGCATGAAGAGTTTTAAGAATATGGAGTAACCCTAAATGTCAATGCCAAACACTAGTAAGAGGACAAAACATGAAAATAAGATGAGAAGAAATAAAGAAGAGCAATACCAACATAACTAAGATGGTGACTATAGAGAAGAGTTCGAAGTTATGTTGAAGGTGATCTTAAAAGGGTCACATTAAACAATTCATAAGATACATCATAGAAATGAAAGGGTAGTAACACGACCATTGACTCATCGTTGGAACCACCACCCAAGTCCCAATGAAAGGGACGAACTCCACTGACGACATCCCCATCGGACCATCACGAGAACATGAGACCTCGTCCAGCTGATATAAGATCCTCACATCGATGAACAAATAGAACCGTCGATGCATCACTAGAACCAAAAGACACATCTGGCTGATAGACCGATAAGGTAGTCCTTTTCAAATAAGTTCGTTCTACTATCTTGGACCAAACAAGCATTAGAATTAGAGACTAAAGAGAACCACCAAGAAACTTTTTGTTGACACATCATCTAATGGAAGAAGGATTTTTATGGCCCAATGGATCCTAACCAAATTAGTTTAAACCCAACAGAGTAGATCTCAATTAGGTCGACTAAGCCTCGCCAAGAGTTCACTTTACAAAACCAATCCTTGGAAAAAGAGAGCACTAGATAAATGCATCTAGAAGAGCTCCCCAACAATATACAACCTCCATGGCATTGAATCATGTATCATCCCAGACAAGAATTTTGAATCAACGAATATGTTCTTTTATACTCAATAGTCAGGAAGAATGTTATACTAACCATGGATTTCACCTATTATAATTGTTCTTAGTTGTTGCACTACTATTTCCAATTTCTATGCAACTATTCTTAGTTGCATTATTTCTTTGTATTGTTTGATGAACCCTTGGTGTGTGAAGTCTTCTAGCCATTTTTGTCAGAATGAAGCAGATGGAGTTTAGGGGTTTTGTTTCAGATGATATGGAAAATTTCGTTGGAACCAAATAGAGATGAATGGGTTTCAAACTCAATCAAATCTTGTTTAAAACAACCCAACATGAAGACAAGTGTACTTAGAAGATTGGGATTGCTTTTTGGATCATCATGATTTGGTTTAGAGCCAGGAAATTGAAGCAAAATGGTGATAAAGAACAACAGGGCATGGGAAAAAAATGTGTCAGGTTGTTTTGGGAAAAACGTGCCTTAAACATTAGAGATCTTCAAATTTGGGAAAATATTTTGAGAGGTTCCTTGCAAAATCCATTTTGTGCACATTTTGCAATCAATCATTTCATTCCATGAGATGAAATCTCTTTGAGGAATTATGTCAAACAATTCAGGTGTTTTGTCTATGATTCCACATCTTGCATATATGTCTACTAGAGCATATCCAACTATAACATCCATGTATCTTTTTAATTCCTCTATATTTCATCAATCTCTTTACTATTTGAACCTTGTACAAATGTTTTAGAGAAGAATATAAGTTGCAACATTTTTAGGATCCAACTAAAACTATGAATGGTTGATCAACCATGCACACCTAATGATCAACTATATATGTAAATTGTAATGCAATAAGGGTTACTGATGTGTGAAGTATGTGCAACCCTCATCCACTAAACCTGCATGACTACATGCACCTAGAACCCAAGAAAAGCTTACAATGTTAGGATGTGTTCCAGAGTGCTTCATTAATTCAAATATTTTGAGAGGTTCCTTACAAAATCCATTTTGTGCACATTCTGCAACCAATCATTTCATTCCATGAGATGACATATCTTTGAGGAATTTTGTCAAACAATTTAGGTGTTTTGTCTATGATTCCACATCTTGCATATATTGTCTACTTAAGCTAGTTTCTCCTATAGTTGTTATTTGGTGTTTTCAATGTTGTAGAGTTAGATTTTCATGTATGCCTAAATGTCTTTTTTCGTAAAATCAAGCTTATATGGTTTGGGGTTTCAAGGTGGGGTTTTCCCTGATCATAGAAAACCTATGTGGTTGGGACAAAGGTATGCATCCCTCTTGTTGATTACACCTTATCATCTGCTAGAGACCTCTGGGTGACTCCTGGAAATGGTACTATGATGGATTGAGGGGGAAAATAGTAACATAGGTGGTTGTGATAGTAAAGTGGAGGTTGGTATGTACACTATTTAAGTCTTGTAAGATTCTAACCTGGAATCTAGAGGCACCAATTAGGAAAACCCTAGTCTGAGCCTTCATAAAAGAGTTTGCAATACCAATACATAAATGTAAAAATGTATTTTATTTTGACTTGTATATTTGAATAGCTCTCTTTCTTCTTGAATTAAACATTTAAAAACTAGTGCAAGAGCACCAAGGTATTTGTGAAATGTTGATTCATGGAGATATTAGGTTAGTTTGAGTTTTGATTCTAGAAGTCATTAATAAGGTCATGATTGACCAATTCATATTGTAAGCATGTGCAGGCATAATGAAGAGTGTTGGAGGTGATGGCAGAGTTGTGAGGCGTTGGTAATGTCATTTTTCAATAAACCCTACCCCAAGCTAGTGTAAAGTGATGGTTTTTAGTTACAGAGGTTAGATGAGATTTTTCTGATCTAAAAAATTGTTGATTGGGGCCCTATGTTGATTGGAAAGAAGATCTAAGTGGTTGTTTGGAGTTGAAGGAAAGAATTTGAGGTGACTCCTTTGACACAAAGACCTAATTGGTCTATTAGGACAACATTGTTTCTGTGTTTTGTGTGAGATGGTCCAAAGTAACCCATGATGCATTTGAAGGTAAGTTACAGTTTTCCTTAAAGGGTGTATAAAAGAGTAGATAGATTGATTATTGAGTGGTTCATTGTGAGATAAAGTAAAAAATCTAGGTCTGTAGACCTACTAGATGAGTTGAAGAGTTTTTGCAAAGGAGTGATTTGGAAGAGTTTTGTGAATCAATTGGTTTCTTGAATCAGCTTGTTTTGTGATGATTTTTTCAAAACCAAATTGCTTTGCATCAAAAACTTTCCATCATATTGAAGCTTGATGGGAAGAAGGGTCCAATGAGAGGACCCAAGGGGTGTTACTTGCTAGGAAGACAAAGGTTGTGGAGTACTTGTTGACTTGAACAAGTGACTAAGCTCACCTTCCTTGTATTGAAGAGGATGTACCGGGTATGTATTTCCTCAGTCGGGATTAAATTATAATTGATGGTTTTATGATGAGATGGTGTTGATGAAAAATCATATAACTATTATAGATGAAATTATTTTGGTGGTCATATGACATTATTTTTTAGAACATTTATAAAGAAAGTATAGATTAAATTTTGTTGTGCAGAAGTAGTGAGTAGGCTACATTCCTCCGCTTGCCTCAAATATTGATTTAGGTGATGAGGACAGAGGTATAATTCCTTTTTTTACCTCACACTTGTTCCTTCTGCTACTTGACACTTGTTCCAGTCATGTAATCACCTTGATGACTGTTACCTCACCCATGTTCCAGTCATGTATTTACCTTGATGACTGACTGACTTGTTTTTAGGGCTTATAGCTTACAAGAAAAATGAAGGCACTTTGACCTTTTAGATCATCTATGATAATTTAATTACATCAACAGAAAACCATGGAATGATTTAAGTACTTAGGGTTTTATTGAAGATATCACTGTACTATTTGAAGATTTTGGTTTGTACCTATTTGAAGCTAGATGTTATGCTTTTGGCCTTGAGATTGAGTGGGACTCTCAAAACTTACATTTTTTGGTCCTGAAAATAGACTTTTAGTATGATATGGTTAAGATGGTTTGATTGAGAACAACAAAGGATAAGCCTCAATATTTTATGTCATTTAAAGATTGGAATAAATATTATTGGGTGGGACAATTTAAGACCTTAGATTTGCACCAATTATATATCAGCTAGAGACTTGACCTATACCTCATTTAACTCTCCATAACTATAAATATGATCATAAAATTAGAAATATATACATTCTACACAAGATTTATTTGTTTAGTAGATACTTAGGGAATGTGTAAACATGATAGTGAATACCTTGAACTAGTTAGCTTTATCTACTAGTTACTTATAATCAACTAAGGACATTTATATTTCAATTTTAAATAAAATTTCAATATTGAACTTCAAAATTTAGACAATTACCACCTACACTACATGTAAATGGAGGCGCCCTTTTAACACATTTATTTGATTATTCTTTCATCTCCTTTCACATTTGAGTATACCAACTTATTTTGAAAAACAAATTGATTTCAGTGTTCTATCCAATGGCTCAGTTCTTGTTTTTGTGTTGAACAAAAATCAAACACTAAGCTTCAGTGTCATGTTGGATTGTCAGAAAGCTACAATGTGAAAATAGCTTCTTTAGAGTCTTCATTCTATTCTATCTCTGCAACTCTGTTCTTTCCAAATTTATTTTTACATACTAATAGTGACCATGAATTTTTTTTTGTAGGAGTGGGAGGTTATTCTTACCTATATGAGCCACTTTGGTGGGCAGGCATGATTACTGGTAAGTGCTTATTACTTATTAAATCAGGTTTAGGTGACAATTGAAGAATATTAATGTTTGACAATTGACATAGATTACTTGTATTCAAACTATTAATTTCCTTATTTACAATATTTTTTGAGATTATAGTTGTATGGATGGAGAGTTTATATATTCATTGTTTTCATTACAGTTTACCTACAATGACTTCACTACCAGTCCTTAACAACTATTTCAGAATAAAAAATTTTACTCAAAATTACATTTACCATCTTTTTTGAATAACTACTAACTACCCTACAAACCAAAAACTCCTTTTCATTTCCCATAGTTTTGTAAAACCCCCAAAAACTAACTACAGATAGCCAAAAAACTCAAATTCATGGCAGAGGATTATGTTTACTATAGAGTTGTAGATGAGCTACTCAACACAGTTTCCATAGAGGTCCCGTTCGTCTTCTTCTTCCTCCAAGGTCACTGCTCCAACTTCTCAAACCTCTCCACTTTAGCCTTTTCCTTCACTATCACCACCTCAACCTCTATTAATTCCACAATCAATTTTAGAGCCTTCCACCCGTGTGCTACTCCCTCTCTCCATCTAGCTTTATGTTTTCCTTCTGGCCATTTCACAAAGGGTACACAATTCTCTATTTCTTCAACCTCTTTGTTTTCAATTCCCTTAATGATATCCATCCCAACTCCTGGAGTCGCCCATTCCAAAAGTGAGTCCATGCCCTCCAGATAATCCTAATGCACCAGTGCCTTCATCACCTTTTTCATAACTTCAATTGGCTCTCCCAAATCTAAGCCCCAAGCCATTATCAATGAATAAATGTCCAAATTAGTTTTGTACCTATGGTTGAGGTCATTGAATCCTCTTCCTAGAATTAGTTGCACTGACTACACTAATCGTTCATCGTTGTACAGGAAACACCCCATCAGTCTCTTTATTGATGCTTCTCCATAAAAGTGTGAGAGTTGTTTCTTCGTTTTAAGCATGGAACCAACCTCCATCACCTTTGTAGCGATAGAGCCACCACCTCTTGTACACCGTTTTCACACCTATTGTTTGCCACAGTAGAGAAGCATCAAGAAAGTAATGCCTCGAGAATTTAATAACTTCATTCACATTCCTTTCCATAAATGCTCGACGTATGATCATTTCCACCACCTGACTCCACACACTTCTCTCATTCACTTCAAGAATTAAAACCTACAATTTCTCCTTCATTTATTTCTGCAATTACTCCATTTATTAGTAATGCCTTTATCACACAATTATTTTATTCTTTCTTTTTCTGCTTTCATTTGTAGTCATCTTTAGGTTTATTCTCGAGCATTGATATTGATATCTGATTGATAACATATTTTCCCTTACTATTATGCATGGGTATTTGCATAGCAAAGCTACACTAATATACACCAATGTAGAGCTCCCTAAAATGCACCACCTATTTTAGTCTTGTCATCAGGGGAGAAAATTTATTTTAAATATCTAAATGATGCCTTGGGATGTCACATCAGTTAGTAATAATCATTATCGTTGTATCGATGAGACTATGATTCTTCTTCCACTGATAGCCACCTTCTCCACCGATGAACAACTTTCCTTAGGTCTATCGGCAAGATGCCAGATAACGTCACCTCAATGCACCTCAACTCCACTGATATACATTATGCACTTGATAATCCATGATCAATCGGGCCATCGTGGGAATGCAAACATTTGTTCCATCGATGTTCATGTGTCACAACGATGTGCTTACTTTTGTTGACTTTGTTGGTCTATCGGGGAGAGCACCTTAGGAGTTAGCCTGATAGGGTATTGTTACACTGATACTAGGTTATGAGCTGCTTTCATTGGGCCATCAGTGAGGCTATAATGGGTGTTTCACCGATGAGGCATTGTTAGGCCAATAGTGCTAATTTTTATTTAGGGACGGGGAAAGATTTATGGAGTCTCAAACTATTATGGTCTCATGCTTACTATTATGCTTTTGATAGATTTTTTCCAAGCATCCATAGCTTGTTTGAAAGCACTTGTTTTAGGCTTTTATCCATAGCAACAAGGCAATGAACTATTTGGCAAAATGCTTTGGTATACATCTATGGAAAATGTGGTAGCATAGACAAGAAAATGAACTGATTGAAAAAATGCCTCAAAGAAATGTGGTCTCATAGAATGCCATGACAAGAAAATGCAATTGGCAAGTGCTCCTAGTTATTAGTTATGCAATGTGAAGTAATTGCATAACTACTTAGGTTGACTTTGTAATAACTATATTGTAATTGAAATTTTGTTATCTATCAACATCTAGTTATTAGTTATGCAATGCGAAGTAATGCTTTGAGTTTGAAAGATGTGCAATGCAATGTAATCAAAGATATGAATATAAACTACAAAAATCTATTTTTTACAATTCATTAGTTAAACTCTTTATTTTATTTTCTCTCTATATCTCTAGGCTATGGAAACGCCTTTCAATTTCAAAAAAAATAGTTATCTCTTGTTCTACAATTTTTTACCTTTTTTTTAAAATCCGATTTTTCCCCATTTTTTCCAATTTTTTTACCGATTTTTGACTGCATGGGGTTATGTTTCAGAGCTTTAATGCCACTATTTTTGTACATCCCAATGTATTTCACCTTCACCTTGTAGTAGTAGTAGTAGTGCTCTCATATTACATTCTTTGTTTTTGTGCATTAGCTACATTTTTTATGTGTAACAGTGTTGTCATAACCTTATGTGTCTGGTATGCGTAAATGGTAATGTAGTGTTTATATTTGTGGCCTTTGTATCTGATTAGCATGAAGCTAATAGTAACATTGTAAGCACTACTATGAGCATTGGTTTTTTAGTAAATTATATTGATCATTGTAATTATTTTTGAAATTTTCCTTTTGCAATTATTTTAACACGCACATGCAAGTACTATTTAAGTAAGTAATGGTTGTTTTATTATGCAAACAAGGATAATCATTACCTATATTATATAATGTGCTATTTTTTTTTTTTGTAGAAATGTATTGATAAACTCAAAGAAGGGGATAAAGTTAGGGTGTTGGATCTATTTGATGGTGATGTTGTGGGCATTGGGTGGATTCACTCCCTATCTATTGTACATGGAGTCAACTTGAAAGGAACATGAGATGCAAATGTAAACATTTTAAAGGTCACAAGTAACATACCCCTTGTTTATGAAGACAAAATAGATGAAGTTGTTTGTCTGAAAGAGAAAGAGGGAACCTTCACATGGTGGCCACTAAAATATTTGTAAAAAATGACATATTTGAATATGTTTATCATGCACTAGTTGTTAGACATATTGACTCATTGATTTATGCTGTATTTTGAATGTGTTGTTTAGGGATCTTAATTATCATGGTGTATTTGAAAGAGTTGGAAACTCTTAGACAACTTTGACATTTTTTATTATATATACATCTATACTCTTAGACAACTTTGACATCTTGTAACTTGATATATATATATATATATATTTGCATTAATTTTTTTATTATAGATTACCTTTATTTATCATGATGTTGAATCAATTTTTTAATTCTAGCATGTTGTACCTTGTTCATATATGTAATATTTTTATTTGTTTTTATGTTTTAGTTCAAGTTTAATATTATGTTAGTTTTGCATTATAAAATTTATGGTATTTAATAAATTATTGATTTCATGACTATATTTACTACCAATTAATGGAAACCAATAAATAAAAATGACTAAATATATGACTAAATTAATGACTAAATATATGACTAAAGTAATGACTAAATTAATGACTAAATATATGACTAAATTAATGAATAAATTAATGACTAAATATATGACTAAATTAATGACTAAATATATGACTAAAGTAATGACTAAATATATGACTAAACAAATGACTACCATGACTAAATAAATGACTAAAATAGTTAAGTCATAAATTTGGTGGTGTTATAAATGACTAGAAATAAACCACTAATAGTCACGTGACTAAAATTAGTCATTTATATGCAATTTTTAGTAGTTTATTTAGTCATATATTGTTGTTTGTGTACTAGTGTTGTAAATGTTGAGGAGGTTGTTGATAGGATGGTGGCTGCTATTGAGGAGGTAGAGATGGGATTTGAGAGTGTTGGGGTGGTTGTTAATAATATGTGATTTGTGAATGCTGAGGAGGTTGTTGATAAGATGGTGGTTGTTGTTGAGGAGGAGCCTGCGATTGATGAGGAGGTTGTGACAGATCACCTACGATTGGTGTGGGGGTGGTTATTGATGTTGTAGAATTTGTGCATGATGCGGGGGTTGCGAAGGAATTTGGGCATGCTATGGAGGTTGTGATAGGGGTTTTTGCAGTGGTTGTGATGGGGGTTTTTGTGGTGGTTGTGATGGTATATTCTGCAGATTTCCCTAGGACTGATGTAAGGATGGGGGATTTCCTTAAGGCGGTTGTTGAGATGTGAATGAAGGTGGGGGTAAGTTTGATGTGTGTGGAACCAAGAGGTGGAGATGGTGCAACAAAAGGATTAGGAACATTTCCCCCCATATTCCCTAGTAGCTGATTGATTGGTTTGGTGGAAAAGGTGGTGCAGATGATATGGGAGTTGAAACTTGTGAGATATTCATGCCTTGTGGATTAGGAGGACCTTATGGCATGCAAAGACCAAGAGGATTATTATGATCAAGGCCTTGGGAATTTTTAACACCAGCTACTCCACCCATAACTGAAATTGGGATGTGGGTGGATGGAAGTTGATAAAGCACAACATTTCCAAATCCCAGTTGGTACCATTTATATTGTGGTGTCACTTTGGGGATTTGTGGAAATGATGAACTGGGATTTAGATCTTGTGATAGAGTGAGTGGTGCAAGAGGTGTAATGTTGACATAATTTGATAAATCAAACCTTAATGGTGGCTTGATACCCTTTAGGAGTAACGTGGAAAGGATTTTATCCCCATGTTCATCAAGAAGATGATCCATCATTTCCACATTAGTGGGGTTGCTAAGATATTCATCGACTGTGAGCTCGATTTGGCTAACCATGCTTTCATTAGGATGGGATTGAGTGTGGACCTCAATGTTATATTGTGATGAGCCTGTTGAAAGGAGCAAGACAACTGAGAGGGGGGGTGAAACAATTGTCACCAAACGCAAACTCAAATCTTTAAACACTTATCAATTTCTTATCCACTTAATTTTGTTATTAAGAATGAACATGAAATACAATTAACAAAAAGAAATATCAACATAGAAAACACCAGATTTACGTGGAAAACCCAATAAGGGAAAAATCACAATGAGGATTAACTCACAATATATTTTAGTTCCAAAACCGAATACTTAAAAGGATCACTGTCCAAGATATGACTCACTATCCAGATACAAAAGCTCAATGCTTACAAAGAGGACTCACTATCCAAGCAAGAGGCTCATTGCCTACAAAAGGATTACAATACTGAAGTGGCTTCACAGCCAAAATGAACTGGTAAAAGTACACCTAACAAGTGTTGATCCAATTCCTTTGTTGCTCAATAAACTAACTTAACACACTTCATCATCTTCTCACTACTTCACATTTGCAACTCCACACCTTCGATCTCAAAACTATTCAACATATATATTCAATCCATCCACAAGCATCAATTAGGTCAGCCTAATTAGATGTAATCTTTATTCACCAAAAAGACTAACTATCAACTCTAAGTTAGTACAAAACTTCTCCAAAAGATAATCCAAGTGTGCAACATGCTACAACATGCCAGCATGGACCAGAGATAGGTCACACATATATCCACAATGGAAATTAAACCATTACAATATCAACTATACATTAGGTCAACCAGAGATAGACCTAATAAAAAAATGTAATCAACTAAATAATTCCAACTCGCCATATGTGCCCATGAGCACACAATATTTTGAACATACAATCTTTCAACATCCATAAACTATTTCCTAAAACCACAAGTAGAAAAATCAACCGTGGAGGATTGCAGACCAAAATACCAGAGGATGTAAACTAGTTCTTCATACCGGTTCAGAGTACTGGATCAAACTGGAAACCCAAACAACATGGTGACATCAATGACAACACAAATTTTGCACAACTAGACGTTCTTCTTCATTCTTCCAACAATATCCCCCTTTGTCATTGATGGCAACATGTGCCAAAATTTTCAAAAAATTCCTACAACACAACATTTTCTCCCCCTATGACATCAAGGAAAAAGGGGGACCAAAAATAGGATGTAAACATATGTACATGGTGACAACATATGTACAAAGGAATTTTGACTTCCTATTTCGAACATCCAAGTGAAAATAACATTTTTTACATGAAATATTTTCTTGTACCTTTCTCTTATGATCGAAAGAATCCTTTTCCAAGCAACCACAGCCAAACCCATTCTTGCACTCAAACTATCCAATAAGGATAATAGTGTAAATGATGATGTTTGGTTTGAAGATAGACATTGTCGTTCACAATCTTTTGCATTAAAAAGTATTTCAGAGAGATGATCCAACCGGACCTCAATAATTTCTTTAACCAACCATAAAGTTTTAACTAAGTCTCCCCTCTATCTTTGAGCAATCAAAAAATCTACTTGCAATTCACCAAATCTTATTCTCTGTTTTCCATTTTTATCTTTGAAGAAATCAAAACTCTTCCCAATATTATTTATCTCAGATTCAATGGCTTCAATTTTGCTTCTAAAATTATCAACAGTTGCAAGCCACCAAAGACAATACTGGTAGATGTCAGATATTTCCTTAATGCATTCTCTTGTCTCATTAATGTGCTTGGATAACTTTTGTTTTTCTTTGGCACATCTTATCTCAATCAGAGCTTCAAACTTATGTCCTTTAGGTCCTTCCAACAATATTCTTTCTTCAATAACTTCTACTAGATCATCTGATAATGAGTCAAACACGTCTGAAACTGCAATACCCTTTTTGAGCAAATAATCAATCAACACATCATTAATTTTAAGTCTCTTGATCAGAGATTAGGCACACAAAATTTCACCAACCTTCTTCATATTCCCTTTATCTAACATCGTCTGAATGTCCTCTAGATCAAAATCAGGTAGATATTCTTCTTCATTATTCTTTTCCTCCAAGATAGTGATGGAATCTCTTGTGGTAATTTTTATCATTTTAGATTCCATAGGGGAATCACTAATAACAACTTCCAACTCTTTCTTACCAAAAGAGGAACCCTCTTCAAACTGATTGGACACCAACACACCAGAGCACCGATTCATTTACAAGGATGAGAAATAGATTTTTCATGCACTTGTTTTGTCCTCCATACATTCTAAATACCTGTAAACTTGTTTTCCGATAGGGATGTTGGATTCCCACTTAACATTATTTCTTCACGATAGCAAAATTATTAAGTAAAATACCAAACATATGAGCAAAGACCCAAACCGAAAAGGATAACCCTTAACCAAGGACATTTTGGAATTCTCAAATAGGTTTTCCAATATAAGGCTACACAAATCAAACTACTTGTTTTCTTTCGCCATCATGTGTGCAATATATACAACAATAGCCGAAGTAGAACCTTCATGATTTTTGAAGTAGATTTTATAAGAGATGTCATAAGCAACATACCTTATAGCAGGATCGATAATAGTATTTATTAGTAGAGCTTAGGGATCTTTGTCGATGCCAGTAAGTTCCTCCACAACTTTGAATTTCACTATTTTCTTCCCAGGGAGGTCACCAACACTGCACAAGCTAGTAATAGCTTCAATTTCCTCCTTCGTGATCGAATAGGGCTTGTCCAAAATAATTCTACCGTCCTTGAATCAAATTAAAGGAACAAGATAGATTCTTTGTCTGTAAACTAGGGAAATTCTCCCCATAAATCCATACCCATAGTATTTATGTTCTGCAATTCATTTGTCTTCAACCCTGGTTCCATTTCCTTCATTTTTCGATGATCAAACTCTTCCAACTCAACACCCTTCAGCCTTAGTGTAATATCGCCATTTGATCCTTTGTCAACAAATTCCATTGTCGTGCTTTTCTTCTTCAGATTCTTTCTTGCTCAATGAAACTTCTTCTTTTTCCTTTCTTTGTAAACTAAGAGAGATGAATTTGAAATATTTCGTCTTTTATTCTTAATTATTCATAATGACTCCAGATTGCCTCAGAATCACTCCAAATTGCTTCAGGATCACTTCAGGATTTCTCCAAGTAATTCTTCAAACTCTTCAATTGCACAAGTGATCCAAAAACAATGACTTATGAATTTTTCTTTATACACCATCGCGCTGCCCTAATTTGCATTTGTATGTGCATAAAATTGGTCATGTCTAATTAATCCTGGAATTTAATTAAATATTTATTATTTAATTAATTTCTCTAAAGTCTTCTACATGTAATTAAATTTAATTAATTAAATTTTATTGTTCATTCATTTTATTCTCCCACCATAATTGAATAAATTTATTGTATTTAATTATTTCACATGTCTACTTGAGTAATTAAATAAATACATTTTATTTATTTAAATTAATTATCATCTTTTGAATTTAATTAAATCTTTTGTTTTAATTAAATTTAAATATTTATTTTCTTCTATTTAAAACTTTCTTCTAATTAATTAAATACTTTATTTAATTAATTTCATACACATGTCATTTCTTCAAATTTAATTAAATATTTTATTTAATTAAAGATCTTCTATTTTCTTCAAATCATAATTAAATATTTCATTTAATTATGAAATCTTCTGATTTCCTAAAAATCTTAATTAAATATTTATTTAATTAAGAAAAATCTACATGCACCCATAAATAAATAATTGAATTTGATAATTCATTATTTATCTTCTCAATATCTTTCCATTATCTTCTAAAAAAAAGATGATTTTGTTAATCATCTCATCTTATCTCTTCCATGAAAATGGAAAAATCCTGCTTTATTCGTTTTCTTCTAATTTTCTTTCCAGTCTCATCCATCTTCGATCGTTCGATCTGTCAGGAATTATCACAGCCGTTGATCAACTCAGCCAATCAAAATCCTCGATATACTCTATAAATACATGTGTGAATCCAAGCATTGGTTACACAGACAGACACACACACACAATTACGCTTACACATTTGCATCTTTAGCATTCTATCAATAATCATATCTTAGCAATAATCTGATCATAGCATAGCATAATCTTGCATCTTAGCATAGTATGCATTTTAGTTTAAATCCCATTCTCTAGTAGTCCATTTTGTTGAGCTTGGCATACTAAATCTGAGAGCAACTTGAACCAACAAAATACTAGACATAGAGAGCAATAAAATGACTTTGAAGGAGCTATACTGAGAGTTTGTTTTGTTTTTCTTTAAGCTTCTTTGATATAAGGTTTTATTGAATGTGTTTTGAATTCATTATGACAGGCATATTTTCATACACACATAAAATGGCGCCCACTGTGGGGCCTATGCCCCAATTTTGAAATTTTCTTGTAGAGCATTCTGACAGGTTTCTACATTCTGGAGTTCGGATTTCGAAAAAATTTGGCATTTTAGCGCATCTGATACTTTATGAAGCGCATCTGGGAATTTAATGCTTCTATTTTTGCAGGTATCTCGGCGCATTTGGGGACTGTTTCTGCGCTTCTGAGAGTTAATTTAGTGCATCTGAGAGATAGAATAGCACATATAATCTCGTTACATTTAGAGTTAAATCTGCATTAAATTAAAGTAGCGCATTTAAGAGCTAAGTTAGCACATATAAGAGTCAAATTAGCACATTTAAGGTAGATTTTAGAGCATAACCTGCAGTGTCATTTAGAGATTTAAATCTGCATTTAATTAAAGTAGCACATTTAAGAATTGTTTTAGCGCATTTAGGATTTTCTGTAGCACATTTAGGGTTTGTTTCTGTGCATCTGAGATCTATTTCTGCGAATATACTATCTTTTTTTGTGCATATACTGTATGTTTCTGTGCATATGGGTTGTAACACAAAAACAGGATTCTGAGTCTGACACATTCCGCATACAGGATCTTTTTAGGTTTAAAATGAATCAATCTAGAATAGTCACCATGCTTTGATCATGCAATTAAAATGAACCCCATGTCTATTGTGAAGCAATATCTTCACTTAGCTTAAATCATTGTGATTTGGTGCATTAAAATGAATCTGTTTACTCTGCTCGATTGTGCTTGAAAGTGGTAGGTGACTATGCTCTCACCTTGTGCAAACTAGGTGATCTAAAAAGCTAGACCCACTTTATCCCTGTGTAACCCTGATGCAATAACCGAAGTATCCTCTCCCCTTGCGCAGTGATGTGATCCTGGGTGTAAGAGAAATGATTATTGCCTCTAGAAATTGGGCCTTCCTGGGGATTTCATCACCTCAACGCGACTCAAACTAGCAATGGAGCTAAAGCCAAGCTACCCCTGACCGGTATACAAATGTGAATCTTAAGGGAAAACCTAAGATTACGAGTGCGAATGTGTCATACGGACCAAGTTGTACTCCCCAAAACCCTATTGAGCTTAACCTCTTTAGGCTGGAGTGCATCCTAAACGGAGCTTAATCTTGCGCCCCATGTATGGCCACTCGAATGAGGGTCTCGAATTAAACACCATTTGTTTAGTAAACCAAAAACCTTCTATTTTCTAGCGCAGCACCGGTCGGTGTGAAGGCATCCACACTTTCACAGTCTGTAGTAGAGGTGATCAATCTGCCATGGGAGTTTCATGGGGGTTGGAAGCTTGGTTGGCTTGAGAAGAGAGTGCACTGTAAGGGGGAGCCCGTGCAACCAAGCTTCTGAATTCACACACTACCGATATGCGGCTGGGGAAACCCACGTGGAATCTAGCGGATATTGTCCTGGCTCTACCATATGATGTGC
Source organism: Sequoia sempervirens (assembly GCA_007258455.2). Lineage (NCBI taxonomy): Eukaryota > Viridiplantae > Streptophyta > Pinopsida > Cupressales > Cupressaceae > Sequoia > Sequoia sempervirens. Next base: position 22,526 of record VDFB02001754.1, read on the forward strand.
TTGCTTTATCTGTGTTTGGTTACATTCCATTTAATTCAGAGTGTTTGCTGTGTTTTCATTCACATTAATTCAGATAAGAGATCGTCTGAAATGAACATGAAAAACAACAATTGAAATCATTCACACACCTGACTTTCTGACATCTTTGGTCCAGTAACTTTCTTATATTTCTCCCATGCTTAGAGAGTGGAAATCAACAAAATTTGTCAAGAAATCAGTTTCCAATAGGATCAAGAAACCCAAGAGACAATTAGGGTACAAGAAAACATTGCAAAGAAGAAAATTTGTGTACAAAAGTTGACATGTCTTGCTTCATTACTGCGGATTTCTTCATAGATACCAAGACTGTGTTAGGGGATTCATTGACAAGTACGATGTAGAACCTTTGGATTCTTGAGCTTATTATTAGAGATTAGCTCTATCTCAATGACATAATCTTAACCAACCTCTTGAGTTTGATAATATACCACAACCTTCTATTGAATATCCATCACATCCCAGTCAAATCCTTCAGTGATTTTAAAACCTTTCTTCAAAAGAAAAGATCAAATCTTAAGAGTGCACCTTTCAAACAAAATTTTGATTATTGATTCAACTTCCCCAACAAGATTCTGACATCCTTCATCATTGGAAGCCACAATAAAAAATTAGGAACATCTTTGATCATATCATAAGATTCCCATCTTATCAGATCAAGATATCATCATTGTCGCACTTATCAGAACTGTGATCTAAGTTTAGAAAAACTCTTCAAAATCATATGCCTATCTCTACAAGATCTCAGTACAATAAATTGAAGGACGAAATCTAACAAGAAGGTCATACCCAAAACACTCAAGAAGAAGGTGAAAGTAGTAATCCTTTTTATAGTGTAAGTCGTAATCCACTTTTCAACAACGACATGGATAACAGAGAAGAAAATCCATTCCACAACTACAAAGACATGAACAAAACCCATATAGAAAGTGATGATGAGTGAGATGAAGAACGTCTTAGAGAGGCTAAGAAAGATCCCAAATTTCACAAAGCCATAGAAAAGATCTTGCAACGTGATAAAGAAAAATATTTCCTCTATCTAGCTGACCAAGGAGCTAAATTGCCTCATGACTTTGATACCGAGAATTTGAAGAGCAAATCTGAAGAAACACCCCTATCTGATCTTAGTGCTTTGACTCAACAAATTAAGACACTTCAAGGACAAATTAAAGAGTTACAAGGGGGAACCACAACAAAGAAATATACTCTGGAGGACATTTGTCCTTATCCTTTCGATTGAAGTCTCAACATGATTCCATTTCCCAAACATTGTGAAATTCCAAAATTTGATCGTTATAATGGGAAAGCAGATCCAATCGATCATGTTAGAGACTTTTGAAACATGACTTTAGAGTTCACTCATGAAGACACTTACTTGATGTCTTTGTTTCCTAGGAGTCTTGGTGCTCACTCTATGGAATGGCTATCAAAAATCACACCTCCTGTCAAGACATTTGAGGAATTAATCAATCTGTTTATATTACAATATTCCTACAACATCCAACACCAAATCACTATGAGAGATCTCTGCAAAGTTGCGCAAAAACCTGGTGAACCTTTTATTACTTTTCTTTATAGATGGATAATGATGTTCGCTAGATATCCACGTCCTGTTCCTGAAAAGGAAAAGATGGTCACCTTCATTAACAACTTAAATTCAGAAATGAGCTATCATTTGAATTTACATTGTCCTCCCTCTTTTGAGAAATTGATTGAAGATGCTATAACCATCGAAAGTGCGTTGGCCAAAAGAGGAATAAGAAAACTTGACAAGGATAATCCTAGCTCATCCAATCATCATAACAATCAAGACAAATCTAAATTTTGGACTCACAACAAGAACGTGGTGAATGATGGTGTTGTTGATGCAAATCATGTCTCGACTAAGCCATTTTTCCTTAGTACTCCAAGTGCTCCTTGCAACAACAATGTCAACTCGGTCACAAATCAAGGAAACAATCCTCCTCCTCTGAGGAACAATATGAATCAACATTTTACTCCCAATCAAGGGACTACCAACAATCAAGGTTACTGGGGAACCACTACCAATAAAAACTCCTTAGGGAATACCTCGAATACAAATCCACAACGATTTTCATTCTTCTCTAGTAGAAGAACTTACACTCCACTGGGTCAATCTTTGGAATCTGCATTCAAAGAGTTGATGGCTAAAAATGTAATTACCTTGCCACCTCAACAAAACTATGAACCCAGTGTGAAGCCTCCATCATGGAATGAGGCATACTATTGTGACTATCATTGGTGCAAAGGTCATCGCACAAATAACTGTCAATCCTTGAAGAATGCCATTCAAGACTTAATCGAAAATGGCACCATCACAATAGAAGGACATCAACAATCAAATGAAGACCACCAAGATTTTTGCAACCCTTTTCCCAACTATCAAAAAGGTGAGTCTTCTGGAAAAAGTGTGAATCATATAGATGATCCGATAATCAATCATATGTAGACTGACGATGAACAGGTCAATGTTATTAAAGTCAACGAGAAGGTGGAATACAGAGAAGTTAACGCAGAAACAAGGGCACAAGCTAAAGTTGTCTTAAAGGGTGCCTCTTCAAAACCCACTGGGCCTCCACCTCAACATCAATATGACTTAGTTAACCAACTTCAGAAAACTCCTGCTCAGATTTCTATCTTAGAACTCTTGAAGATTTCCCCAGCACATAAGGAAATTCTCAAAAAGGCCCTCGTTGAAACAACTGTATCCACTGATTTGGATGTGGACCAATTTCAAGCCATGGTAGGACACTTGTCCTCACCCACATGCCTTTCATTCTCTGAAAAAGATGACGTTTCCATAACTCATCCCCATAATTCATCATTATACTTAGAAGTCATGGTTCACAAGTTTTGTGTCAGACGAGTTCTAATAGATGGAGGTGCTGGTTTGAACATATGTACCATGAAGTTAGTTAAGGCTTTAGGATTTTTTGAGGACTCCATTGATCTTAGAAGAAAGATTACTGTTAAAGCTTACAATGATGAGGAAAGAGAATTCAAGGG
>VDFB02001755.1:0-22531 GCA_007258455.2 Sequoia sempervirens
AAACCTTCACAGTGCAAAATAGGTTTAGTCCTTTACATGAATCTGAATTTCACAATGATAAAGGATATACATCAAGGGAATACCATACCCACCTTGAACAAAATAACTTAAGTGATATTTTTCTTCATTTCAAAGCCGACCCCCAGAAAATAAGTGAGTTTAATACCCGTACAAAAGAGGAAATGATACAAAACCAAAGAGAGTATGATTATAGAATGGCACTTCAACAAGGTGAAGAATCCCAATATGAATTCATGGATCAGATAACATCCACAGAAACTCATCCTAGTCCACCACAAGAAAAATGGACTACTAAGGAAGTATAAAAAATCCTACAACAATTACAGGAAGAACTCGGGTTAGCCAAATTGGAGGATGAAGAAGAGTGAGAAAAACAATAATTACAACAAATAAATTTGTAGTGAGAAATAAATAACTCAAAATATCTACCACCTCATAAGCAAGGCGGGCATGCTAACACAAGTAATTTTCAAGGGTCGCAACACAACACAAGCGGTCCTAAGGTTTCCAATGCATCTCATAGTGCAGTAGGAAATCCAAGCAACTCAAATTATGCACAACACAATACCCCACCATAAATTCCAACACCACAAAATGTTTCTACAACTTCCCAACCCACAGCTAATACATATGCACCTCTTGGTCACCAGTATGTCCCACCTCACCAACATCATATACCTCAACAAAATATGCAAGGTAATGTATACCCTCATCATAATGTACAACATGTACCTCACCATCGGTATCACCAAGGCCCTCAATACCAACCTAACCAACCTAACTAAAATCCCCACCTACAAGGACCCCTAAATATAAATAGATATAGGAAACTAGATTTATTCAAATATTGGATATGTCCAGATCTAATTGGTAATGATTTGAGAAATGCAATCCCAAAATTTTCTGGAAGTCATGCCATCACAATAGAAGAACATATAAGGATTTTTTTATGTAGTTATGGATGAATACAATGTACTATATGAAGATGTCTCAATGAAGTTATTTATGTCATCCTTGATTGAAGATGCAAGGGATTGGTATAAGAATTTTCTCGATGCTTCAATCAACTCTTTGGTAGATTTCAAAGATCAAATTAAGGAATAGTATGGAAGTCATTACGACCCAATTTTTTTTGTGCATGAATTAACAGGAATCCAAAAGAATCACAATGAATTAGTAGTTTATTTCAATCAAAGGTTCTAAAAAATACGCAACAAAATATTGCCTGGATCAAATCCCTTAGATGGTATGGCCTTGGAAATTTACCTAAGGGCCTTCAACCCTAAGACTGGGTATGAACTTAGAAATAGAGCTCCTAATACCTGTGTAGAAGCTCAAAAGGCCACTATCAACATAAAAAATAATAGGAAAGTTGTATGGATGATTAGCAAAAGAGATAATGTCAAAATTCCATAAAATCCTAACAACCATCATAACAGGAAGGAAAATCATTATAGAAATGAAAGGCCTAGACTACATGAAATGCCATACAACACTAACTAGAAAGATGGAAGACCTGTGGATAATAATCAAAGACAAAATTAGAGTAAGGATACACTAGACCCATTGAAAAAACATGGGGCACACATGGTAGAGAACAATCCATGGTGTTTGGCATGCAACTTGCCACACTCGCTTGAATACTATATAGTGGCACAGTCATTACAAGAAAATGAAGTACCTTATGATCAAGAAAGGGATGATCATACCATAAATATGTTAGGGATGAGACCCCATTAAATTGATGAAGAATATTCATCCTATGAAGAGGATGGGTTTGAATATTATGTGATTGATCAAAAGTACAATGTCAATATGGGTAAGTAGGAAGTCTTTTCTGATTATGAAGATTATGAAGAGACTGCTTATACATCTAATGCAATTCCATAGTTCTAGTTAAGGACACCATCTAAAGAAAAGAAAAAGTATCTCACATTAGCTGTTGTGGCATAGACCAAAATTAGTTACAACTTAAGAAAAAAAACCACAAATGTAGATCAGGGAAGACCTAGAAGCCTGTTCATAAATTATCAAAAGCATAAGAAGGATGACCCTAATAACCAAAAGAAAGGAAAAAAGGAAAAGGTGAAAAATATTATATCAAAGGAGACAACAAAAGTAGAGCAAGGGAAGATAAAAGATAATGATAAGATACAAGTTGAGGAAAATAACTGCACCAAGATAGAGAAGACTGAACAACCAGTAACCATCCCATCATTTGACATTACACAAGCATTGTCTTAGATTAAAATGTCAATACCATTACTGGAGATGTTGAAAGTGGATGAATATAGAGACAATGCCCTCAAATTAATCTCTAATATATCCAACAACCAACAGAATTGAAATAAGAGTAAAGAAAGCAAGGTAAATAATGTTGAACAAGAAAGCACAAAGATACCAGAAGTGTATCTTGGTGATACTTTGACAAAGAATCCTTCTCAAATAGACCCATTTTACATTACACTCTTAATTAACAATAAACTAGTAAAGAATTGCATGATCGAATCAGGAGTTTCAATAAACATCATTCCAATGGATGTTATGAAAGAATTAGGCTTGTGGGTGAAGACTACTTATGGAAAATGCTATGCAATGGACAATAGGTATGTCCCGATCATTGGAGTTACATGGGATGTAGAGTTGAAACTGGCTACATACCTTGAAGCAACTTATAGAAATAATATTACCATTGTAGCTACTCCTCCCTCCTATGGCATGTTGTTATCCAGGCAGTGGACTGCTACAGTAGGGGGAAATGTTCAATTAGATCTTTCATATGCAACCATACCAGTAAATGGAAAAGAGGTCAAGTTGTATAGGGAGCTAAGATTTGAACATTTTATAGAGAATTTTCATCTAAATCAAATGATTTTATTTTGTGATGTAGATCTTGGAAATTTTAGAATTGAAAAATCATAAAAAAAATTACAAAATACAAAACTAATAAATTGGGAAGCTCAACTTGATAAACCGAGTGTATGGAAAATGTATTTTGATGGTGCATGCAACAAAGGAAGGAATGGATCAGGAATAGTATTCATCTCACCCACTGGCAAAACATTCAAGTACTAATTCTTGTTAACATTTTAATGTACCAACAATATAGCTGAATACAAAGCATTGTTGTTAGACTTAAATATTGCTATAAGGTATGGGATCAAGTTGCTAGCAGTGTATGGAGACTCTGAACTAATTGTCTCTTAGGTCAGGGAAAAATATTCATCCAAAAAAGAGAGGCTAAAACAATACAAAAATGCGGTTTGAGAAACTATTGAACTCTTTGATGCATTCTCGATAGACTAGATAGAAAGATCCAAGAATATAATGGAAGATTTATTAGCAAACATGGCTCTAAAAAAGGATGACATTACACTAGCAGGAATAATAGAAGTAGAGTTCAAAACAAGATCTTCAATCCTAGATAACATTTATAATTGGTAGGTGTTCAATGATGATGAAGACCTAATTAAATTTCTTCATTGTATTGATCAGTATGAGTCCCAAGAAATAGATTTCAATGCTTTTGTTGAAGAAGTAGATGGGAAGGAAACTGTCTTTGGAAAAGAATTTGTACAACTTAAGACAAATAAGATACCAAAGGGGCTCGTGGCATTGGAAAGAGTATTTGATGGACATGACAGATTCAATCTGAAACCTACACTTGATAAACATGAAGATGTTGAAGAGATTAATCTTGGGATAGAACTTGCTCCTAAAAAGGTTTATATTGGAAAAAGGATTAGTCCTAAAGTCAGAGAAATGCTTATAGTCCTGCTTCAAAAGTATAAGCATGTATTTTACTGGTTCTATGATGATTTGAAAGCATACAGAGAGGATCTCTTCCAACATGAAATACCATTGAATCTTGATGCTAAACCATTTCGATAAAAGAAATGACCCATAAACCCTACATTAGCACCAAAAATGCAGTAAGAGCTCATGAAACTTAGAGATGGAGGTATTATCAAACCAATTGGACATTCCTCTTGGGTCTCGAACCTAGTACCTATAAGGAAGAAAAATGGAGATATAAGGTTGTGTGTGGATTTCAAGAATTTGAATATCTCATTGCTCAAAGATAACTATCCTCTTCCAAACATGGATGAAATGCTACAAAGGGTGGTCCAGGCTGTGAGTTGCTATCTATGATGGATGGTTTCTCAGCGTATAACCAAGTGAAGGTCAAGGAGTCAAAACAATACAAAACTACTTTCACCATGCCCTGGGGTACATATGTTTATGTGAGGATGCCTTTTGGTCTCACTAATGCGAGAGAAAAATTTCAAAGCGATATGGATGTAGCCTTTTATGACTTGATCAATGCTATAATGGTGGTATATCAAGATGATTTGACAACCCATTCCAAAAGGGTAGAAGATCATTGTGCACATCTAGAGAATATTTTCATTAGAGCATTAGAATATGGCATCTCTCTGAATCTGAAGAAGTGTCATTTTGCTATCACAGAAGGTAAATTATTAGAGTATATTGTCTCAAAGGATGGAGTGAGAATTGATCCAAAAAAGGTGGAAGCTATTGACAAGATCCTCATTCCAAATACTATAAATTCCATCCAATCTTTCTTTAGAAAAATTAACTTTGTCAGGCGATTTATTCCAAACTTTGCATAGATTGTAAAACCAATCTCAAAAATGTTAAAGAAAGGTTCAAAGATTGACTAGAAAGAAGAATAAATTAATGAATTTGTGTCAATCAAGAGGACAATCAAGGAAGAACCTATATTGAAGTCTCCAAACTTTGAAAAAATCTTTCAAATATTCTCCTTTGCATCATTTCATACAGTGGCAGTTGTAATGTTACAAAAGAACAATGAAGGATATGATCAACCTATCTCATTCTTTAGTAAATCATTTTTGGGGGGAAAATTGAAATATGACATCACTAAGAAGCAAGCATATTCCCTAGTAAAGGTGGTCAAGGCATTTAGGCCTTACTTGGTAGGGGAAGAAATAATTGCACATGTACCAAATGCTATTGTGAAGGATGTTTTTTTCACAAACAGAAGTGATTGGAAGAAGATTTCGATGGATAAACCGTATCCAAGAGATTAATATTCAGATTACCAAACTGGAGAGTGGGAAAGTGTTAGCAAATTTGATAGTTGAGTCCAATTTAGAAGTAGCATAGGTTTGCAATGTGGAATGAGAAGAAAATTAGGTATCAAGTACTGAGCATACACAGTGGTACACCAACATAGAGTATTATCTTAAACATATGAAATGTCTTGAAGGCTTAAATGAAAATTAGAAAAGGACCTTAAAACTCCAAGCATTGAAATATGTCTTTATCTTATGAAGTGGATAGAGGTTGTTTTAACGAAATAGGCCACTAGTAAGGTGGTGATCAACTTCTTGTTGGAAAAAATCATCACTAGATTTGGGGTACTTGTGAGACTCATTATAGATAGTGGCATGTGCTTTATATCAGAGCAATTTAAGAAATTTTTTGATTCATATGGGATAATAATTTCATATGCCTCACCATACCACCCTCAAGCAAATGGGAAGGCAGAGTCCAATAACAAACGTACCATAAAAATAATCAAAAAGATGTTGGATAACAATAAGAAAGCTTGGGATTCCAAACTGAGATTGGCTCTATGGGCAGAAAAAATTACTATAAATAGGGCCACTAGGAAGTCTCCATTTGAATTGGTATATGGAGCCCAAGCTAGGCTCCCAATACATAACCTCTTGCCAATTTACAAGTTTATTCTACAAGAAGGTATAGATGTCCCTGAGCCTATGGAAGAGAGGATGGAAAAATTGGCTGAATTGGATGAGGTCTAATCACAAGCACAAAAGAAAAATGATAAGATACAATTAAATACCCAGTAGCTATTCAAAAAAAGGATGAAAGAGAGAACGTTCAACGTGGATGATATGGTCCTTATATGGAATGCCAGAAACCAAGACAAGGGGAAGCATGGAAAATTTGAAGCACTATAGTTAGGTCCATTTATCATCACTAGTAAATGTGGAGAAGATTCATACTACCTTTAGAACATGGCCGATGAAGCTCAAGAATTGCCAGTGCATGGACAATTCTTGAAAAAGATTCTTTTCTTAATCTGATATCATTTTCCATGCACAGGAGTTTAGGGTTTCTTATTTTTTATTTTTCCTCTTTTTCCACCTTCATCCCTTGGTCTGCATCCTAGAGAGTAATTCTAGATTCTTGCAATGACCTCACAGTCATTCATCCCCATTTTCCCACAAAAATCCATTTCTTTGTCAAAATATTATCAGCCAACACATCATTTTGAAAGCTTGAATATTCAAAATATATCATTTAGCCACCATCTAATTCATCACCCTAACCACTTCACATTCGTCATCCTAGCCGTGTGAGGAAGTAGCCACATCGACGAGAATTCATCATATCGGTGGAAGCCATTTTAAAGTCCCTTCAAAGGAATGACAAAGCAAGAAAATGTAAATGTTATTAGGGAAATAATATCATATTGAAGGAACTTATCAAAGTGTCCCTTCGATGATCCAATTCAAGCCCTATTGAAGACACCTTGGCATATCAAAGGAAGATGTTTTGAGGTCTCTTTGATAATCCAAGGACTAGACCACTAAAGGGCATAAATATTTTAATTACCTTGGCATGAATTTTGGAAAGGGTACACCTCATCACTCAGGAAATAGAAAAACACCTCTCAGACATGACTTATTAATACATCAAAGTGACAATACACATATGAAGATTCGAGGAGACTATGGAGTATCAGAATGAGAAATTTATATGTCCTTTCAATATCACGAAAGTGGTAAAACTCATCGAAGAGAGAAATATACATCGGTAGGATGAGGAAACTTTTCTCTTCGATAAAGTGATGACATTCATCACAAAAGAAATCAAGAAGGCTTTCAAAAGGATGTCAGATTATCGGAGTGAGGTGATCCAAAGTGCCCCTGAAAAGGAAAAGGGAAACATCTTTTGAAAGAGTATTAGGGAGAAGGATCTATATTAGTGAAACCAAAACATCAGTCATTTTGACAACCCTAAAACAAATAAGCAAGTAACTAAAGTGAAGGACTCATTGAAGGGAAGGATACATATCGGAAGAATAACAATACTTGGAATCTTAAGGGATTCTTCTAGTTGAACATAGGTCAAAGTGATTTGACATGTTTGGGTGTGAAAAAGGACCATTCCTAATGTAAACGTACTCACCTAGACACATTGGAATAGCTCATTTGGTCACGTGAGTTGCAGAACAAAATTTGCACCACTTTGCAACTTTACACTGCTTGCATTTGACAACATTTTCCCTAAGTCAAAATTTGCCACCATAGGAAAACAACTCCAAGTTAGAAAAAACTAAGAGTTCATTGTAGAGGGGCTCAACATGATCCCATATGCTTAGATGAGAAGTTTTTAAGCATCGCGTTATCTGAGTAACAACCTATTGAAGATTGCAGTCATTTTGCACTTTGGACTCGAAAGGGGTTTTGTCAATTGAATGTAGCTCGGAGTGATTTGACATGTTTGGGTGTGAAATAGGACTATGCCTAACATAAACGTACCCACCCAGACACGTTGGAATAGTTCGTTTGGTCACACAAGTTGTAGAATGAAAGTTGCACCACTTTACAATTTTACATTACTTGCATTTGACAACTTTTTTCACAAGTGAAAAGTTTCCACCACAGGAAAACACCTCTGAGATAGAAAAAATAAAGAGAGGTTATTATAGAGAGATCCAACATGATCCCATAGACTTGAATGAAAAGTTTCTAAGCATCACAGTATCCAAGCTACAATCCGTTAAATATTGCAGCCAATTTGCACTTTGAACTTTTAAGGGATTTTGTTGGTTGAATGTAGCTCGAAGCGATTCGACGTGTCTTAGTGTGAAAGAGGACCATGCCTAGTGTAAACATAGCCACCTAGATGCATTGGAATAATTTGTTTGGTCATGTGAGTTGCAGAAAAAAAGTTGCACCACTTTGCAACTTTTTCCCCAAGTGAAAAGTCTCGACCATGGGAAAACGCCTTTGCATTAGTGAAACTAAGAGAGGTTACTATAGAGGGTCCCAAGATGATTTCATAGGATCAAAGGAGAAGTTTCTAAGCATCACATTATCCAAGTAATAGCCTATCAAAGATTGCAACCATTTTGCACTTTGGATTCATAAGGGATTTTGCTGGTTGAACATAACTCGGAGTGATTCAGCATGTTTGGGTGAAAAATAGGACCATTCCTTGTGTAAATGTACCCACCCAGATGCATTGGAATAGTTCACCTGGGCACACAATTTGCAGAACAAAATTTGCACTACTTTGCAACTTTACACTACTTGCATTTGATAACTTTTTCCCCAAGTGAAAAGTCGCCACCACAGGAAAACGCCTCCGAGTTATCAAAAACTAAGAGAGGTTATTATAGAGGGGCCCAACGTGATCCCATAGGCTTAGATGATAATTTTCTAATCATCACGGTATCTAAGTAACAACCTATTGAAGATTGCATCCATTTCGCACTTTGGACTCATAAGGGATTCTACTGGTTGAACGTAGCTCAGAGCAATTCAACATGTTTGGGTGTGAAAGAGGACCATGCATAGCATAAACATACCCAACTAGATGCGTTGGAATAGTTTAGTTGGTCACACGAGTTTCAAAATGAAAGGTGCGACACTTTGCAACTTTACACTACTCACATTTGACAACTTTTTGCCCAAGTGAAAAGTTTCCACCACAGGAAAATGCCTCTGAGTAAGCAAACACTGAGAGAGGTTATTGTAGAGGGGTGCAACATGATCCCATAGGATCAGACGAGAAGTTTCTAAATGTCATGGTGTTTGAGTAACATTCTCTCAAAAATTGCAACCATTTTACATTTTCAACATGTTTGAGTGCAAAAGAGGACCATCCCTAGTGTAAACGAACCCATCTGGATGCATTGGAATAGTTTGTTTGGTCACACAAGTTGTAGAATGAAAGTTGCACGACTTTGCAACTTTACACTACTTGCATTTGACAACTTTTTCCCCAAGTGAAAAGTTGCCACCATAGGAAAACGCCTCTGAGTTAGGGAAAACCAATAGAGGTTATTTTAGAGGGGCCCAACATGATCCCATAGGCTTAGATGAGAAGTTTCTAAGCATCATCGTGTCTAAGTAACAATCCATCAAATATTGTAGCTATTTTTCACTTTGGACTTTTAAGGGATTCTATCGATTAAACATAGCTCAAAGCGATTTGGCATGTTTGGGTGCAAAAGAGGACCATTCCTAGCATAAACGTACCCATCCAAATGCGTTGGAACAGTTCATTTAGTCACACGAGCTACAAAAAAAAAGTTGCACCACTTTGCAACTTTACACTACTTGCATTTGATAACTTTTTCTCCAAGTGAAAAGTTTCCACCATAGAAAATGCCTCCGAGTTAGAAAAAATTGAGAGAGGTTATTATAGTTAGTCCCATTTCAATCTTGATCTCGTAGCCTCAGATGATAAGTTTCTAAGAATCACGGTGTCTAAGTAACAACCTACCAAAGATTGCATCCATTTTGTACTTTGGACTCTTAAAGGATTCTGCTGGTTGAACGTAGTTCAAAGCAATTCAACATGTTTGGGTAAAAAAGAGGACCCTTCCTAGAATAAATGTACCCACCTAGACATGTTGGAATAGTTCATTTGGTCACACAAGTTAAGGAACAAAAGTTGAACCACTTTGCAACTTTACACTACTTGCATTTGACAACTTTTTCCCTAAGTGAAAAGTCACCACCATGGGAAAAATCCTCCGAGTTAGCAAAAATTGAGAGAGGTTATTGTAGATGGGCTCAACGCACTCCTATAGTCTTAGGTGATAAGTTTCTAAGCATCATGGTGTTTGAGTAACATCTCGTCAAATATTGCAGCCATTTTGCACTTTGGACTAAAGGGATTCTATTGGTTGAACGTAGCTCAGAGCGATTTGGCATGTTTGGGTGAAAAAGAGGATTATACCTAGTATAAACGTACACACCTAGATGCATTGGAATAGTTCATTTGGTCATATGAGTTGCAAAACAAAAGTTGCACCACTTTGAAACTTTACACTACTTGCATTTGACAACTTTTTCTCCAAGTGACAAGTCACCACTACAGGAAAATGCATCTGAGTTAGTGAAAGCCAAGAGAGGTTATTGTAGAGGAGCCCAACGCAATCTCATAGCCTCATACAAGAAGTTTCTAAGCATCGTAGTGTCTAAATAATAGCTAGTCAAAGATTACAACTATTTTGCAGTTTGGACTCTTAAGGGATTCTACTTGTTGAACGTAGATCAGAGCATGGGTGTGAAAGAGGACCATACCTCACAAAAATGCACCCAAATAGATGTGTTGGAACATTTTTTTGGTCACATGAGTTGTAGAATGAAATTTGCACCACTTTGCAACTTTACACTACTTGCATTTGACAACTTTTTCCCCAAGTGAAAGTCGTCACTACGAGAAAACACCTCTTAGATAGAAAAAATTGAGAGAGGTTATTGTAGAGGGGCTAAACGTGAGCTCTTAGCCTCAGACGAGAAGTTTCTAAGCATCACGGTGTCTGAGTAACAGCCCGTCAAAGATTGCAGTCATTTTGCACTTTAGACTCATAAGGGATTCTTCCAGTTGAATGTAGCTCGGAGCAAAAACCAGTGCCTCACCTAAATAAGCTAAAATTTACTAAAAATATATTTATACCACACGTGTAAATCCTAGGAAAATTTGGAAATCTCTTTGCTTCAAATGAATGTCTTGGAAACATTCACTTAGGGATTTCCAGCAGCCATATCGCCAGACACGCTGTTTCTGGCTTCTGCCATTTTCCTTTCAGAAACTCAAAGGCAAATAATTGAATTTTCGCTCCGCCCGTTCCAGAGGTTATTGTTTCAACTCGCGCAAACAATTACCTGGCAAACAGGTCACTCGGGAATGCCAGGAAAGGAAGCTCAAAGTGGCGCAGACCAAAGGTTCTCGCCGAAGCCATTTGAGTAGCCAGGCTGCTTCATAAACCACCGGTGAAAGGATGGGGCTGCTCTCTGCAGTTGAATGACAACTCTTCTCAGCTCCTGTTGTAACTCAAACTCTTTCGTCTGAATTGTACGGAATATTTGCTCGCGGTGCAGAGACCGGTTCGGAAGCTCAACATCGTCACGCTGTTTTCGCTGCTTTCCGTTCGCTGTGCTATCGCACGGCAATAACGACTATACTCCAGACCGAACAAAGACACCAGAACTAACTACGGTTCCGTTGAACTGGAAGGACGCTCCGGTGGCCGGGGAACAGCCCGAGCATTGCTATTCGTGTTGTGGCTGCCCGTGCTTCCGCCGGACGCCGACTGATTGCATCAATGACGAACGCGCCAGTGCTGCAGCAGCTGGCGCACCGGCCAGAACACCCATGAGAGGGCGTTCCGGGACCGCAAAGAACAATCATGATAATAATGGCTTCAGCTTCATCAAAATTAATGCAAATAAAATCACTTCCAAAGTAAATCCTTTCAGCTCATGGATTCGTTTAGACTTATATATAATGGGTACATATTAATTGGAAAGGTGAGTTCACAGCCTTCTAATGCAAACTTTAGCCTCGAGTTGAAGCATACTAAATGAGGAAGGGTTGATCAATTTTTAATATCAAATAATGATGATGGAAGGAGTTCTAGGGTTTATAGAATTACCTTCACTACCTGGACCCATTGCATGATTGCACCACTCAACAATTGATCTTGCATATGTCAACTTTAGACTATCTTTGTACTTTAACTCTTCTTGTGCTAAGGATATTTTGATATATGCACCTATTCCATCATGCTCTCCCTTTCCATGCCCGAACTCTGAGAAGTTCCACATATGGGGAACACCACTAATCCTATGCAACCTGCTCAACTAGTAAAAGATTCTAGAGTTATTGAATTGTGATATACAATTATCTAACCATATGATATGTAGACTAAATGATATGCCCCTGCTAGCCATATCAACATAGAACATCTAAAAGAAACCTTGTAGAAACTCTGTAGAATGTGTGCAATAAACACTAATGTAAAAGTGATACTCCCTCAATACTTTCTTGTTATCATTTGTACTATCATTTGCATGAATGAATGCTATATGCAAAAATATAGCAACCTGCATGGAGTTGTAGTATTGTGATTGCACCTTGTTTTGTGGCTGTAGTGTGTAGTTCTTTGCAAAGTTGATAATTGAATCAATGTTATGAAGTGGAAATGTGTCATTTCATAACTTCAACTGTGAGTTCAACCATCAAGCTCTATGTGTGTTCCTTGCATACTCATAGACCACTTGATCATGAAAAATGCCCATAAACTGTTACACTGGAATCTTATCACTGAAAAATTCACACTTCTTTGCTTCTTTCCCATCTTTTAGATTGTAGGCCACTGTCTTGTATTTCCAAATTCCACAATTTTGTTTCCAATTGTGTGTGTACTAGCCATGTGTTGGAAAATTGGAAAATGTTGCATGCCACCACAATGATCACATGTGCCATCCAAACATGAGTTCTTGTAAAAAATTTGACCATCCACTCTTTCACATAGAATGGAAGATAAGAATTCCCTTGAAGATTTAGGTGGAGGCCTTATGTTACATTCCTGCAAAACATTGTTAGTATGCATATCTACACATATACGCTGATAAACATCATAATGGTTAGAAAACTCAATATGTACTTTACAACAACAAGTAGTGTGTGTGATTTATTTTGACATAAAAAGGCTATAGCATTTCAAAATACCTTTGACATATTTTAATTTGAGGAAAATTTCGTACATCAACAAAAAATTGGGTTTTAGTGGTATCCAAATAATGCTTTGGATGTGGCTAATGGATTTGACTACAAATTATCCTTTCTTACAAAATCTCTTTGATTGGGAGAGGTCCTTGTGTTATCCTTCCAATAATCTACTATTATAGATCTCAAGGCTTGAGCAATTCTTTTATCTTTCTGTGACACTCTACCCGAGAATGCCCATAACTCATTGCTATTTGGATCCTCCACTCTGTCACACCTTCCTTTGGCTCTCATTAGAGATGATCTACTTATTTTCAAAGACTTACTTGTCTTTGTAAGGTTCACCTTGTTCTTTGTTTGACTTCTTAACAGTGTTGTTGTCATCACACATCATGTGCCACAACTATCCTTTGTGCATGAGGTAGAACCCATGCTCTCATATACACTCATAAAGTTCTTTACAATGGAATTTTCACTTGATTCATTTGAAACTCTTAGCCCAAGAGCCTATATGGTGGGCCTAAATTTTAGTTTCCTCATCATTTCAACAAATAGTTGGCATCTTCCACCCTCACTTAGCTTCTCAAAAAATAAACTCCATATCCTTTGTGCATATCTTTGACATGTACATCTTGGAATCTTATTAGGCATCCATTTAAAAACATTGGAATCAATATCAATCAAAAATCTAAGTTTTCTATGCAAAACTCTAGGAGGAGTTCTCAAATGTAAATTTGTGTTGACATTAGGAATGTCGACTTTGGGGATAGATTGTGTACCTTCAATCAGAGGTGACATTGATGACATACGTTGAGATTGACATGTAAACGATGTTGTACCTCCAACTTGAAATGTCATTTGTGGAGTGCCTTCAAATATAGATATGTTTGTTGATGTACTTTCAAAACCCAATGTTGTTGATGGTGTGTCTTCAATTGTAGATGTGATTTCTGATGTACTTGGAAAACCACATGTTGTTGTTGGTGTTTCTTCAATTGGATATGTGCATTGAACTTCACCTATGGTTGATGATGTGCCCCCAACTTCGAGATCCATTTGTTTCCTTCCATGAATGTTTTTCATTCATGCCCTTTGTGCTACCAATTGGACATCTCTCTTAGATTGCATGAGAATTTCTTGTTCTATGGGTTGCAATTCCTTTGCTTCATGAGCTACAATTTTTATTCTCTTCTCCTTGCATTTTTAACTTCACATTCTTCTAGTGTGAGAGGCTTTGGTTGTTTCCTCGACATGACGTTGAATGCTACATGTTCACAAACACATAGAAAAAAAAAGTAAGTAATGCATTTTATGAAACATATTGATATTGCTGATTACATTGCATTTTATAAAACACACCAAAGCATTTTATTAAAGAAGGCAACAAGTTTTTTGGAAATATTCCTCCAAGAAATGTGGTCTTATGGTGATGGACATCACCATGTGAGAACACATTTCTTTGAGGCATTCTTTCAAAAATCTCACTACATTTTTCTATGCAACCAAATTTTTCGTACATGTCTACCAAATCATCTTATCAAACATATATATGCTACAAAATTTTTCATACGTGTCTATCAAAGCATTTTATGAAAGAAGGCAATGAGCTATTTGGAAAAGTTCCTCCAAGAAATGTGGTCTCATGGTGATGGACATCAACATGAGACCACATTTCTTTGAGGAATTCTTTCAAAAAACTCATTGCCTTATTCTATGCTACCATGTTTTTTGAACATGTCTACCAATGCATCTTATCAAACATGTCTATGCTACAACACTTTTCATACATGTCTACCTCCATACCGCAAGAAAATTAAGTAATGCATTTTTTCAAACATATCCATACCACTGATTACATTGAATTTTATGAAATATATTCATATCACTAATTACATTGCATTGCATATCATTAAAAATCAAATCATTACTTTACATTGCATAACTAATGTAACTTATCAAACATTGGTGTCCCCAACCTAGGGTTTATAGTGAGCTTCAAAAAACCCATAACTTTTGATGTGTCTGGTGAAAATATATGAAACTTGGTACTAATTTTCTATAGGCCTATATGCATGTGTTGACAAAAGGAGGGTTGCTAAATCATCATTTTGTGTGAGTTATTGAGGAAATTTTATTTCTTTTTGTAACTATACTATGTAAAACCTAGTACTTTGAGGGATTTGTACAAAATTGCTTAATGTAAGCGTTGATCAATGTTAAGAAGGGTTTGAGGGGAGTATTTGGAGTGTGGAAAAGTGCTTAGGACGAAAGTATTGAAAGTAAAGGATACTAAGAGGGGGGGTGAATCAGTATCTTCTTAAATTTTTTGATTAGATACAATCCAACTATTCCAATGCATACAATAACAAAGATAAATAAGAGTATTAACAGAGCATGGAAACACAAGACACATGAACACCATAATTTTTACTTGGAAAACCCAAAATGGGAAAAACCACGGTGAGTGTTAGCTCACAATATAGTATAACTGGTTATAAAATATTACAAAATGGGTGGCTCACTACTAGGACTCACTATCTAGAAACAAAGGCTCACTGCCTACAGAATTACAATGATTGGATGGCTTTCAGCTAGAAAATGAAGTGACAAAGTACACCTAATGAGTTCAGATTTAGTTCCAAATAAAGCCTAATAAACTAACTTGACACACTTCATCATGTTCACACTACTTCACATTATCACCTCACTTATTCAAAAATTGTCTGTTATATATACCCAATCTCTTTGCAAGCATCAATTAGGTTGGCCTAATTAGATGCACTTTCTCATTTACCAAAAATACCAACTGTCGGCCTCAAGCTTTGAAATAGATAACCCACATGCTTCAGCAAGTCAGCATAGACCTAAAATAGGTCTCACATATGTCTGCATAGCAAAAGTTAATTTACACAATACATCCATCAAGTCAGCCAGAGATGGACCAAAAAACATAATTGCAAAACACTAATGTGACACCATACGAACAAATGGATACATGAGATCTTGTATGTACATGCTTCTGACACTTGCAAACCATTTCCCAAAACCACAAGCAACAATGATCACCAGAAAACAAGTGCAGACCAACATAACAGAGGATGTAAGCAAAATACCGGTTTAGATACCAGACTAGAATACTAGAGTAACTTTAGTCTTGATCTTACAGTTGTAACTCATATATCATGGTGACATCAATGACAAAAAAAATTAACAAAATGAGATGTTCTTTTTTCCAACAATCTCCCCCTTTGTCATTGATGGCAACATGTGCCAAAACCAAAAGGAATATTTATAGAGTTCTCTACTTATAGTACTTCTCCCCCTAACACCAACATTTCACTAGTTCACTCCGCCTTTGACATCACGGACAAAGGGTTTGCCAAGAACAAATGAAAAAATATTAAAGAAAAGTAACAAAGAAATATATATCAACTGGAAGATGATGAGCCTTGAAGTTCCTTCAGAATACCTTCCTAGACTATTTTTCCTTTTTCCCATCCATCCTTTGTTGCAGTCAACATCTTGTTTAGAGATTCCAGCTCTATTAGAGTTTCTTCAACATCATCTGGAGTATCAGTAATTAGGTTTATCTTATCAAGCCTTTCAGTGCATGCCAAAGCTTCTCCAACCAGAGTGTATTCCATTCTTACAATATCACTTAATAGAGTGAATTTTCTAATAATTTCTTCCGTCTATTTCTGCAAGGCAAAGAAAATTTCTCTGTGTGCAGTGATGGCCTTCCAGATTGATCTATCTTTATCTTTAGATACACTATAAGTATCGAAAATGGTAGACAATTGAGACTCAATGGAGTCCATGACAATCTTGATATTCTGAGTGGCATCCAACCACTTCAAGTAATAAGAGAGGACAACATCTACATTAGACTCACAAACCTTCACTGCTTTTAGAATCTTTTTGACACAAGAGTGTGCAAGAGCACATTTGTCATGTAAATCCAACAACCTTTTCTCCGCCAAATTTTCTTCTATCTCTTGTCTTGTCTTGTTTTTTCATTAAGCCCAAAGGAATACTCCTTGAAAGAGTCTAACAATAATCTCATATTTTCAATAGGGGCAAGGGATGTATCAATGGATGTGCTGGGAATAGCTTACTACAGAGCTTTCAGAGAATCTTCTATCAGTTTCATTCCCTTTTGATGTGTTTCAATAATTTCCTTTTTTTTGGATGCTTGCATAGAATCACCCAACACAACTTTATGTACTAGAGGCATCTTTTCCACATCAACATATCCTTCAATCATAGGGATTTTAAAAATTTATTGGGGAATAATCAGTTGAAATCTAATTTTCTTAGATAACAAACATTTCAGTACATCACCACCAGAGGTCGAATCACCAAGATGCTTCAGTGATTTTACAATCTATTTTTCTTCTTCATTTTCCTAGAGGACTCCACGACCTTCTTTTCTTCCTCTCCCTTTTTCGTTTCCTCATCTTCCTCTACTACCTCTTCTTCTTCTTCCTCTTTCTTTTCATCCTTTTCACCTTCATCTTCATCTTTATCTTTATCATTATCATTATCTTTGTCATTGTTGTCTTCTTCTTTATTTCCATCCTTTTCATCTTTATTCTATTCTTCCTCAAGATTTTCTTGTCCTTATTCTTCACCATTTCCTTTATTTTCTTCATCATTACCTTGCTCTTTTTTTCCTTTTTCTCCTTTAGTATGCTCCGGTGGAGCATCATTATGCATCTCAAGCTCAACTTCTCCTTCATTCTGATCATTAACTTCATCACCACTATTAATTTCAACATCAAAACTATCAAGAATGTCTTCATTACCTGTATCCAGAGGAACATTTTCCTTAGCATTTTCAGCAGTAGAATCATCATCAGTTTTGAGCATACCATACTTTTCTATTGTCTCCCGTATTACCTTTGTTTTTTTCCTTTCTTACTTTCTTTGTCAATTTCTTATTTCTTGTCATCAACATATTCACTCTACTCTTCATCTAAAAATTTTTAGAACAAATCTTCTTCAAAGATTTCAGATCATTAGGGTGTTGATGGTCCAAATGGCACAACAACAGTTAAAAAGAATATTGTTATTTTGCTTCTCCTGAAAGAGAAAGATAACACATGGATATCTTAGCTCCCAAGGTCTTTGTAGTTGGTTCTCAACTGCGCTGATGTTGCTCAATTGGTCAATGTAACAGTAATATTCAAGGGGCCTGTCGGTGTTGAGCTTCTAGATTGTTCTAAGATCAAGCATGAAATAAAACCTATTCTAACTAGGGTTTTTAAAGAAATAGAAAAAGATAGGTCAGGGCTTTGGAACAGAAGGGAACAATAATTCATCCAATTTAACTAGACTAGTTATCCTTTAAGGAATTGTTAACTAAAACTGCAGAACAAAATAAACTTGTGATTGACACACAACCTTTTTCATTCACAGTGCTAATTCAAATAACATATTTTAAGTTACCATTTAAATAAAACAAAAAATAACATTTCATTCCTTGAAGGCTTCACAAATATCACCCTAGAACACAATATGAAGTAGATTAAATCTGATTGCTTCTACTGCTAGTGAAACAGATAAGCAATATTTACAAAGCTAGCACAATCACCTGTGTACAGAGAATCTGTGACTCCAAATTGTTTCCATTTACACTAAGAGAACTTGAAAAATTATATTACAGTCTATGTTGAATCTAACTTCTAACTAAGAGGACAAAAGGAGCTCCCATTACAAAGAATCGAGATGCAGCTTTATCTTCTCTAACTCACTTTTCTTTCTAATTTTCTAACTCTTAATTTACAACTGTAAGTTCTAACTCTATGCCTTCTACCTTTTCTACTGGTTCTCTTGACTTTTAATCCTATATCTTCTAACCTTTTTACAAAGAGGCCAAAATTCCATTTATATAGAGTGTGTACCAAAAAGAATGCGCTATCCCCCTGCATTAGGGTTTACAAAATATCTGCCTTCAGGAGGGTTGGCTCTCAGATCTTTCGAAGAGAGTCAATGATGCATTCAATGAGAAGCCCTACTGTCCATGTCGGTGATGGCTTGACCTTAGGAGAATCCTTTAGATCTTTTTTGTAGCTGCAACATTTACTCTCCTGTCTTCGTGTCCATCTTTGAACTCTGTTGGGGTTGCCTTGAATGTTCCAAAGTATCACATCTACCTCTGCCGGTGGTCACTACAGCTGTCCCTATGAGTCACAGTTTCTTCCTTCCTTCGGCTTCCTTCATGTTCCAGACCTTCACTCTTTCCGAGCCAAGCCATCGCTTTGATCTCAGAAGGAGTCCATCCTGCTTGCATTCTTCAGATTTCATTCATAGGGATAGTCAATCGGTCAAACTGTTACTAATCCACTCCCTAAGCTTCCTCTGATTGGTTAGACATATGCCACGCCAGATTCTTAGGTGGTCAAAGGTGGTCTGAATGACATTGCATGTCAGTGAGACACCACCAGTGTCTCCTTGATGCGATTTCATCCTTCAGTAATTATCATCATGACATGGGTCAGTCAGTGAGACATTTCAACGAGCTATAGAATTCATATCGAGCTCGCAAAAACTATCGGCAAGATTGCATTCTTTTGGAAAGTTCACATGGCGAAGTCCTTCCTTTTTCTCCCCAAGCTCAAGCTTCTTCCACTTTGGGGAGACTTCTTTGTTTCGGGGCAACCTTACCCCAAACTCATGCGCTGTCACTGAGAGCTCCTTCGGTCGGCAAGACCTCTCACCAAATTCTCTTTATTCTTGTTGGGCTTATTTCCTTTTGGTGAGACCCCATCATAATCTCTCAGACTTCACAATGATATCTTCATTTCTCCCTTAGCCCAATCTTGTTTTGGCGAGACCTTTTGGAGTCGCTCAGACACCATGGTGAATGCACCTAGTCTCCCCGAAGGCATATCCTATCGGCGAGACATAAAGATCTCGTTGAGACCTTATGGCGATGGAATCCCCTTCTGCCGATGCCTTCGTTTTATGTCGGCGAGACAATCCCACATCAGGGAGACCTTCCCCGAGCCCCTCATGTCATATCAAAGACTGACCCTTTGGTAAGACTTTTCATTTCGGCCAGACCTCCTGCCGAAGGAAAAATTATCGCCGGGCTCAGACCTTTGGTGGGACCTCCTTCTGTGTCGCTGAGACTCTAGCACATCGGCCAGACTTATGGCGATATCACAAGCTTTGCCGATCTTTTTAATTTCGGGGAAACCTCCTTGTAGTTATACCAATATGCATTCTTTATTTCACATGTGTCGCTATAACATCCTCGTTCTCTCCCTAATCAAGCAATATATCAGTAGGACATTTTGGGTCGGCAAGACCGTAGGACCTCACACTAATAGACCCCTGTTGTGCTTTGTCAGCGAGACCCGATGCATTGCCAAGACATCCCTCTAATGAAAGTTTCTCACCAAAAGGAATATCTTTATTGGTGGTTAGAAAGACGTAAGGGACTCAGCGAGAGCACACACCGATGAATACAACTCCTGTTGAAGTGTTAACTCACTCCACGCTAGTCGGTGATACTTCATGAATTCACCGAGACTCATGGTGAAGAGAAAACCTCCTGCCGATATATGGATCCCTCTGCCGTCGGTCGGTAAGACATAAAGATTTGGCTAAGACCTTTCTCCAAAGGAGACCTTCACACCGATGGTCGATATCTTGCCGATAGGAATCTGCATGTGAACTCTGATCACCATGACCTCCCTGAGGTCTTGCCAATAGGCAACATAGGCATTTATCGACAGAATGCACTGGTAGTCAACAAGACATCTAAAAGGTCTTGCCGACTTTCTTCTTAGAGGAAAATTGTGACCAACTGGACTGAGGAAAGCATTCCAACTGAGCTCCCTTGGCAAATATCATTATGTGCATGATTTAATCCTACAAAAGAAAGGCCTGCATTAACACTCAGGGGAAAATAAAACACATTATAATAAAATACACCATTGTTTATGATTACTTCCCTTAATACTTAGCAAGAAGGGAACCAAATTAAGCTGAGACAGAACCAAAGTTTGACAAAACCAGAAGAGAAACTTAGGCAGAAGATAGAAGAACCCCCAAGAGCAAAGCAAAAGAAAGGGGGACCCATTTTCTTCCAGAATAAAATGGGGTGGTTATGCAGGGCATAACACAGGGGTCAAGGAAGACCCAATCTTATTATATGCTACATTTCTAATCATTTCTTCAAACACAATGACCTCAGATCTCATTTTCATCAAATCATCCCACATGCTTTTAGGAACATCTTTCCTTATGTCATCCCATTTTACCTCTAAGACAATAATGTATTGAATAATAGTTAAAAGCATTGTTTTCTTGTCATCTTCTCCAACTTTATCATTGTGTTCAGTTGTGGGTTGAAGCATATTCTCAAAATTTAGCAAGGTGTTAAGAGTTGGCTCAAGTTTATATTAGGGGCCAGAACTTACCAGAGTATCTTGTTCAACTTTTAGGTCTGCAGAGGTCTCACTAGCTACCTTAGCCTTCTTTGATTCAGGCTTGGTGTGCACATGTATATCGAAATCACGCTCTTCGTCATCTTCAGATGATAACACAACATGCACTCTTTTAGAACCAACAACTTTTGTAGATGCACCTTCACCGGAGGGTAAAATGATGTGATACTTCTCCAAGAAGGTTCTTGCACCAAACCTCAAGAAGACATTACTCTGTCCTCACCATGAACCTAGCAATGATCTAATCTCTATTCTGACTTGGTTCACCAACTGAACCTTGCTACAACTCTATCCTAAGAGTTTCCATTTGTGCTTTAACTTTAGAGGATTCAACACCTTGTTTGTAATTGCTAATCTCCTTTCAACACCTAGAAGAGTCTAGATGTTATCTTCAACACCATGCTTGAGCTGCTTGCAGGGGAGTTGGAAACACTGATTTGATGTTTTTCATAACCACTTGAAGCCATCTTAGAGGTTCTTCAATGACCATTCTTACCGATCTCAAAAGATTGCCTTTGGAGGGGGTTATTCCTTGTAGCCCTTACCAGTCAGTATTCTGACTTTTTCTCTATTAATTGTCAAACAACCTGTAAAGAAAAAGGAACTTTCAAGTACCCTTTTTAGAGTTTTAAATCTTCTCCTAAATTTCAGATCTCTGTCACTGCCATACAGTGCATTCCTATCATCTTGGACAAAAAGCTAATTGACCTAATTGTAGGGTTTTTGTGCTTTCTTCTTCTAAACTCCTTCTAGTGGACTGATTGAAGTCCCAAAATCCTTTTTCATGTAAAGGCCTCACCTTACCCCACCTGGTACAGTATGGACTCCGTACAGTGGCACTTTTCCCCTGCCTAAATTCTTAACTCCTCTTTCCCAAACTCCTAACCGGGTAGCTTTCACTCGCCTAGGGTTTGGTATTTCCAACTTTTGCTTTGCTCTCAAAGGTTCCTACTACTAAATATGTACAAAATCATGGCTCCCTTACCATTTCCATCGACCTCAGGAAAGTTCCATGGGCTGACTTTATGGGGGAGCCATTTCTTGGTTGACTACTCGCAACTAAGCTTACAAATCCTCTAAATTCTAGTTCTAAGAATTCAATTTAATAACCCTACACTAATCCTCTTTAATATACAATGGAAAATGAATAAAACCTATCCTAACAACATGAAGACAGCGCTAAATCTGTGTATTTAATGACTATGGTAGCACTGTTGCAAAACAGAGTGTAATTTCTGAGAAACACTCTATAACTCAAAACTATGAACTTAAAACAGTAAGTATAC
>VDFB02001757.1:0-21342 GCA_007258455.2 Sequoia sempervirens
GAATCTCATACAATAATTCGCATGCACATACATCTTCATTAAGTAAGATAACAGTGATATAACATAACGTAAAACTATAAGGTTACTGTTAGACAATTCATATCGCTTGCAATATATCTAACCATCTATTTAGGAGGAATATATAACACTTTAAGATTGTATTAGTCACATGCAAAGGGGCCTATGATGATCAAATCTTTATCAACCCTCAATATCAATATAAAACAACATTTACTACAATTTGGGGAACATTTTGTTGAGTAGTCA
This sequence comes from Sequoia sempervirens, assembly GCA_007258455.2. NCBI lineage: Eukaryota > Viridiplantae > Streptophyta > Pinopsida > Cupressales > Cupressaceae > Sequoia > Sequoia sempervirens. The sequence goes on from VDFB02001757.1 coordinate 268, forward strand.
CGCCTTTTGGATTAAAGAACACAGGCACAACATATCAATAGACTATGACATTGATATTTCATGATTACATACATAAGATTTTGGAGGATTATTTTGATGATATTCTTGCTAAATCTTTAAATAAAAAAGATAATGTGAATATCCTTCAAAAATTCTTCAAACGGATACAAAAATATAACATGAGATTAAATCTAAAAAAGTGTCTTTGGTGTAGATAGTAGAAAAGTTTTAGGTTTCATCGTATCTCACAGAGGCATTGAGGTGGACACAAAGAAAATTGATGCAATAGTTAACATGCCACCTCCTAGAAACATTTCTCAATTGCATACTTTACCAGGAAGAATTTAGGCTATCTGTCATTTTGTAGCATCCTTAGTAGACCGCACGTTACCATTTACACATCTGCTTAAGAAAGAAGTGAAATTTAATTAGAATAAGGATTGTAAATTGGCTTTTGAAAGTTTGAAATATTATCTCACTACTCCATCCATTTTACAACTTTCTATGTAAGATAAATTGTTCATCCTTTAAAACATCTTTTTACTAAAATAGATTTATCAAGATGCTTAGTTAAATGGGTTATGTTGTTAACTAAGTTTAACATTAAGTTTTTCTGAAAAAAGGAAATTAAAGGAAAAGACTTGACTAACCAATTACTTGATTCCCCTTCTCCCCTAGCATTACCTAATATAGAAGTGTTTCCTGATGAGAATGTGTTGACTATTTAGAAAAATGAAGAAACATGGGAATTATACTTTGATGACTCTAATTTCAGAACTAGCTCTGACACAGGGGTTATAATAGTTTTGCTTGGAGGAAAACCTATTCCCTTGTCCTATCGCTTAAACTTCCTATGAACAAACAACACCATAGAATATGAAGCATTAATTGCAAGACTACATGCGGCTTTAACTCTGGGAGCCCGAGGCATTAAGATATTTAGTGATTCACAATTATTCATTAAGAAAATAAATATAAAATATCAAGAAAAGCATAAAAAAAATTGAAATACAATGATCTCACAATGACTTTGTTAGAGAAGTTTTATTTTTTTTACCATTGATAACATCCCATGAAAAATAATTGACATGCAGATGCAATAACAAGTGCGGATTCTCTTATATTCCCTCAAGATCCTTCAAAATACTTCACATTTATTGTCCATACAATTATGAACCCATCAATAGAATCTAAATTCAAAGAAACATTATCAACAACTATGGAAAGCTCTAGCGAAGGGTACACATTGATATTTAATTATTTAAAAGAAGGTACCTTTCTTGAGCCGACAACTAAGAACACTTGAGACCGCCTTCACAAACTCTCATCTAGATATATAATCCTTGTTGATGTTCTAAACCAAAGATCCTTTGATGGTCTTTTACTTAGATGCCTTAAACAATCTAAAATCCCCATAGCACTTGAAGAATCTCATGCAGGAGCTTGTGGAGGTCATTTTGGAGGAAGATCATTAGTTCAAAAACTTATTTGCATAGGATATTATTGGAGGCATATGGAAAAAGATTACTTTGAATATGTTAAGAAATGTCACAATTGTCAGGAACGTAGAAATTTGATTCATGCTCTTGCTTTTTAGCTTTGTGCCCAAGTTCCTATTTGGCCATTCTCAGTATGGGGACTAGATTTGATTGGAAAAATTTCACCTTCTTCTTCTACTAGACATACCTTTATAATTACTGCAACAAATTATTTCATAAAATGGATGGAAGCTATTCCCCTTTTTTCAAAAAATGTCAAGGTAATATGTTGTTTCATATTGGAAAATATTATTACTCACTTTGGACTTCTTTCCACATTGGTTTCAGATAATGGGACACCATTTAAGAATAATTATGTGAAGAAGTTCTTAGAAACATTTAACATTCAACATATTTTCTCAACACCCTACTACTCGCAATCTAATGGTCAAGATGAATCAACTAATTGAACCCTTGAGAAAATATTATGAAAAATAGTAAACAAACATAATAAGGACTGTCAGACATAGTTGACATATGCATTATGGGCCTATCAAACTAGTATAAGAAAATCCACTGGGAATACTCCTTATAACCTTGTCTATGGTACCGAGGAAATAATTCCCTTGGAGCTGGAGATTCCTTCATTAAGAATCGCTCTTCAAGGACATTGATGACAATATTTATAAAGAACAATGATTGCATAAGCTTGAAATGCTTGATGAACAGTGCATTAAATCTCTTGAGCATCTCCAAGCTTATTCTAGAAAATTGCAACGTAGTTACAATGATCATGTCATTCCTCAGGTATTCACTAAAATTGATTTGGTGTTATTTGAAAATCAACATAACACTAATGTCGCCTCGACTGAAAAATGAAAATTCAGCCCTAATTGGTTAGGAACTTATATAATTAATGAAATTTATGGGTCTGAAGCATTTACACTAACAAAAATGGATGGTACACCTCTTAAAGAACCTATTAATGTCGTGTATTTGCACTAGTACTATATCTAACCTTCTTGAATAGTGTGAATGATAAAGTAGTGGTGTTAGAGTTAGTAGATGAAATTCTATGTGCTCTCACATTGCTTCATTATAGTCAGTAGATGGCATTCATATGCAACCTCAGCTCGATTAGTGTGCCTAGTAGCACCCTCATATGCTACTCTCCATCTGACATAAGGATCAAATAGCTCTAGGTCCTGCTCCATAATGGGTGGGGGAATGTAGTTTGTACTGATAGCCTGATCGAAGACTGAAAGAGGCAATATCTTTGCAACTACCTGTCGGTAGAGATCTTGCAAATCTCTCATAGATCCTACAAGATAGGAATCATAAATATAATTAGTACGCATCATGATATATGTATATAAACAAAAGTATGAACATAATCATAAGCATAGCAATAAATAAAATGTCATCACCTAGATCTACAATCGGTTGTGTAAAGATGATATCATCTTGTGCAGGAGGCATGGAGGATGTGCTAGCCTCTCCATGCTCATAAGTGTTGGTATGTTCCATGGTTGCTTATTATGATCTAGTAACATGGGTGGGAGTTGGATCTCTCCACTTGTGGGCAACTGGACCCTTGTCTACCATGGCATTTCCCTCACTCATCAACTCCTCGTCCTCCTCATCCTCCTCCTCTCCCTTATAGTCTAGGTCTTCCTCCTCATGATTGTCCTCATCTATCTCATCTCCAAATAGGTTTGCAATCCTAAGCCCTATATCCTCACCTATCTCCTCCTCATTCCTTTGGTTTGGAAGTGGTCCTGCTAAGCCTATAGACTGATCCATGGGAAACACAAGAGTTGGTCATGCTACTGCCCACCACTCCTCATACATATTGGTAGCACTGACATAATTAGTGTTGGAAATTGGGGGAATTTCAAGGTCATCATCATTTGAGTCACTGAAGATGACATAATCTAAGGTGAATCATCTCATATCTTTGGGCCTTCGAGCATTCCACAGTGATCACCTGTAAAAGGGTCATGCTACCAGTGGTACCTATATCTACCTGAACTACCATATGGCACAATCATAGTAGAATGGTATTTCTATATAATTGTTTCTTCCCAATAAAAATCTATCCATCTGCATCCTCCTCAACTATCAGGTCTCATTCAGCCACTGTGGTATCATCTGGTATGGTCTCCACAAGATCTCCTCTTGATCTAGGCAATTGAATCAGACTCTCAAAAAATGTAAATCCCCATATTGCCATGCCCATCTTAGTGGATAACTAAATGTGTGTGGGTATCAAAGGGAACCCTATTAGTATAGTGCATGTGATATGCTCTAAGTACCACACCTACAACAAGGTACAATGTACCATGTTATCCACCTTGTGATATGTGAACCTCCCTAGATCATAATATAGATGTGCAAGAATGTTGCAGTCTCAGGAATATGTGGTCTTTTGGTGCTCCATCTTCCTAATCATGTGAACAATACCTCCATCTAGGTGTGCTCTCTGACCATCAGGGATGAGTACTAGTTCTACTATGAACATCATGATCTATCTCAAGACCGGTCATCATGCATAGAGTAGCCATGCTAGCTCAATATGTGGCCCTACGATATCATCTTGAATTGATCTTCCCAAGAAATATCCTATATCTGCTCACATCTGTGCTTATGTATGATCCCTTGTGAAGCACATGGTCTCACCTTGGATGGGAACTCAAAGGATGTGATGTGCATCCTCCAGGGTGATCATCATCTCATTGGTGGGAGATGAAATGTGTAGGTATCAACATCCTATCTCTCTGCTAGCACCATCAACATGATGTCATGGTACCTCATGGGAGGCATGAGGTACATCCAGTAAATCCAAATGGTCTATAAAATTTGAGTGTCTGCCTCTAATAATGTCAATACTAGGTCTCGTAAGTGACAAAATTGTTTGTCACTAAGATGTTGTCGTGATCGAGGTGGAATCTAACAAAAAAGCAAAAATGTGTCCTATAAGCATTCTAAAATATTAAATCTATACATCAATAGTCAAAAAGTGTACTAAAGTTGTTCTAGTGTACTTTTCTAAGGGTCTTAGACACTTATTCCCCTTTTGGGACACTTCATGAACAAACAAGACACTTTGCAAAAAAGTGGGACACTTCACAACAAAAGGGGTCACTTCACAAAAAAGGGACACTTTGTGAAAAAAAAGGATGCTTTGCAAACTTTTCTTCCAAGGTCCTAAATCCATCTAGAAATGCATAAAAACATAAAATTAATGCATAGAAAATGAAGCAAAGGTACATAAAAATCAACTCACCTGATGTTGAAGGTCGCCTCGAGCTACCTCCTCCCATAGGTCCTCAAGTCTTGGAGGCACGTACTCTCAAACGCTCAACATTTTAACTCAATCTCCAATGAGGTAAAACTAAAAGAAGGTAAAATATAAAATAAATGCACATTACTTCACTTTTTACTCTTATATATGTCTAAACTAGATCTTTAGCATATTAGGGTTAAAAAGTGCTTTTCATTCAAACTAGCATACCGGGGGCTAGAGAACTTTGTTTTTGACACTGTCTATTGCATTGGAATCATGGTTCTGTTTCCGTTCCCATCAAATTTCTATCACTATGTGGTATGGTACTTGGAAATTCCCTATGATCAGACTTATCTAATTCAATGCGGTTAGACTACTACCTTGATTCCACCTCCATAAAGCAAGCATAGTCAAGGGGGCATACATCTACCCTCAAATTTGATTCCTATGAGAAGTTAGATAAGAATTTTTTTGAATGACTAATGAATTTGTGTTGCAGGATGCGGTTCCTAAAATTGTGGTTTTGCAAATAGCTACCAGTATACCTTGATATTTCTACTGCTCTAAATGTGTAAAACAACTAAGAAACATGAATAACAAAATACCAAGGACACCTCAAGATTAGCCAAAGAGTGGTTCAACGAAAAGGAATGCAAATAAGATAAAATACAAACACTTTTACCTCCCTTGTTGTTGATACCTCTTTGATTGGCCCTTGCTTGGATTGGTTGTGTGCTCCTTAGATGATTGTTTGAATGACTATATGCAAGATTCAATATGCAAGATGATGAACAAAGATGGCTAAATGATGGCAAAAGGATTGAGAGTTCAAATGGACAGCATGTAGTTATCAAAATGCAAAGTGTTGGAAATGCCCTTGAGAAGGGGGTATTTATAGGAGATTTTGAATTCTCTAGAGAATTCAAGGGTCAAGATTGATCCAACAAGGTCAAGATGAAGGGCTATGGTGGGTTGAGAACCCACAAGCCCTCACATCTTGACATGTGGAGGGTGAAGTGGACAAGAAGGATATGAAGTGGAGATGAGTTGTCAAAAAGGTACATGAGGTGGAAAAGGACCATGCACCTTAGGGGATGAGAGGATTTCACAAAAAGGGATTTCTTGTCCCCAAGTGGGAGTGAAAGGGACATTTGAGGAATTTTGGAATTCCTCAAAAGTCTACATGGGAAAAGGAAAGGTGGTTGGGGATATAAATGTGAATTCACATTCATAGGATGATCTAGAGGATAAAAGGTGGGCTCCAAAAAGGTGGGACTTGGTCACATGGAGATTGTGACAAGTCCAAGGTTGGTCACATGTGGAGATTGTGACAAGTCCAAGGTTCTAGAAGCCTTGGAAGGATGGAATGTGAATTAAAAAATTCACATATAAAAGAGAAAATCTAGGAAAAAAAAAGGAATTAAAAATTCCTTGGAGAATGATTAGGCTTCATTAATCAGTAATTAGAAGATAAATGGATTAGGCCAACTTGCAAAAGTTGGAGGATGTGACACATCCTAATCAAGGATTAGGGCATGTGCACATCCCTAATGAAAAAATTGGGAGATGGATTAGGATTAGATGAAAATGACATGTGAGAAATTAAATAAATGTAATTTTATTTAATTTATTTGATGAAAAAAGATTAATAGGGTAAGGTATTTAATCATTAATTAAATACCTTAGGATTTAAGAATTAAAGATATTAATTAAATATTAGTAATATTACTTAATTTCAGATAAGAGGATGTTTAGGCGAAAAAGTGATAATTTGGATAAATTATGTCAAATTTGATGTCTAACCTAGGGGGGCTTCATTCTCCCACATTTTGAATGAATCTATATGAGTATCCTTTTATGAAATTTATTGTTCGAACTCCTTTAGCTTGCATATGCATGTAGAGTCATATGGGCGCTAAAGTGGGGGCTAAATGTAGTGTAGAAAATTGTATGCTCTTGAAGATGATACAATTTCACACTTAATTTGGACCTATTTTAGTACACCATTGCATTAAATACCCTTTAAACCATCATTAATAGGCACCTAAGACCCTTTATTTTGAATCTCAAGGCTTATTTCAACTAAAATCCTAACAAAATCAACAAAAGCATTAAATTTTCTAACAACCCATCATTGACCCACCCTGAAAAGCTAGGGTGGGACTCATATGCCACCTTGGGCATATGAGTCCCCTTAGGTGGGACCCATACACCACAAGTGGCATATGAGTCCTGTGCGGCCCATTTTTACAGTTTGAGTAGGAAATTCAAGTTTTTAATTCAAAATTTTGGTTGATGTCAGATTTTGAGATCTAATAAATGGTAAATTAGGTGTGATTCCTATATAAACAAGCTTTTAAGTTATTATTTTCATCTAGAAAAAGCAATTCAAGGTCTAAGCATTCACAAGCATTCAAGCATACTTTCACACTTGAGCATTCAATCTTTTAAGAGCAAGTAAGGTTGAAGTCTTGGAGCAGCATAATTTTGTTTCTGTAAGTCTTCAAGCTCACTTTCATTCAATATCTAACATTTTCAAGGATTGATTATGGTTGCCTATGGTGAATCATGATGGATTCTAGGTTGGGGAGATGAAACTATCCATCAAACCAAGCCTAATGACTTGTTTCCTAAGTGATTCCATCCTCCATTATGACTCCACTTTCAGCCTAAAGGAAGCTACATACATCATTATATCTTATTAGGGTGATTAGACATCTCCCAAAGTGAGTTATCATCTTCATGCTTCATTCATGCATCTCATTCTAGCACATTAGAATAAGGTTGCAATGAATTTCAAATTTCCTAATCTTAGATGCACTTAAGATTAGGGTTTGTATTCACACTTATTTCCAAGATCCATCATTTCTATCAAGGTTTAATTATCAAAGTAGGTGTTTGATCAAGGAAAAATCCCAATAAGCAAATCAACACTATATTCTATTTTGTAGGTCCTTTTATAGGTTTAGATCTAGAAATCAAATTAGGAAGAAAGAGAAGAGATTGGAGAGTAGATCTAGACTTTTACTTTTTGAAAAAGCAAGATGAGGCTGATATGCCACAAGTGGTGTATGAGTCCCAGTATAGGATTTTTTTTGGATTTCTAAAGATCCTGAGTCAACACTACCAGATTCCTGTTTTAGCCTAGAAATCCTAGACTAGGACTGATACACCCAGCGTGGCATATGAGTCCCAATGTGCCCTAAAATTATTATTTTCAGCATTTCAAACTTCATTCTGAGCCACTACAAGTTTCCAGGTACACCTCTTTGATTTCTCAATTTGTTGTTCTGATTTGCATTCATTTCTAGGTCATTTAGTGAATTTTTGCATATTATTAGGTTTTGAAATTAGGTCTTTCATGTTACTTGTCTTTCCAAGCCCTATCTTGGTGGTGAACACCCTTTTTAGTCCTTTATCACACCCTAGGACACTCCTATTGCAGATCTCTAACCCCTCATTCCATCCTTGGATTGAGATCTATAGGGTCTCATTGAATGAGAAGTGAAGAAAACTTGTCGTTCTATGTCCTAAACTATAGAGTGACAATTTTCAATCTTTCACTCATCAATATCAATAAGAAACTTGTTCTTTCTATGCAAAATTCTAGGTGTTCTCAAAGGCAAATTTTCTTCAACATTAGGAATTTTGTCTATATTTAAATGAGATGGGATAGATGGCGTATCTTTAATCAGAGATGGAATAGATGGTGTACCTTGAAGTTGAGATGGGAATGATGGTGTACCTCCTTCTTCACATTTGAGTGATGATGTAATTTCAAGTTGAGATGTGGTAGATAGTGTCCCTCCATATTAACTTGTGGTAGAGGGCATGTCTCCAACTACGAGATTCAAATATCAAACATTTCATGAAGTTTTTGCATTCGTTACCTTTTTGCTTCCAATACCATAACTCTCATCGACAGTTCATGTTTCTCTTGAATTAGCATGTCTTTTGCTATCGTGTTCAATTTCCTTCTTTCACGAAGTTGGCTCATTTCTTCTCTTTTCTTTGCATTTAGTGCTTCTCTGCTCATTTGGTGTTATATGTCATTTCCTTGATCATTTCTTTGGCATGATGACGAATTATATCTATATCATAAAAAAAAGATAAAGATTAGTTCCACCATGGTACTATAGAGTAAAGAAATATCTTACACAAATCAGAAATTAATCATCAAATTACGATGTCATCTGAAATAAAATATAATCAACTAGAAATAATAATTATGAATCATCATCTTGTAGTGTATAAAAATGTAACCCTTTACATTTTCTCACTTGTTTGAGCCCTCCTATTTAAATTAGACTTAATATTGCCTTAATTTAGTGTTGTCAAATGCACCTCTTTATATTTACACACTTATTTGGGCCCTTTTAATTAATTGAGCTTAATTATGCCTTAATTTTTACTTTAATTCATTTCCAAGCCTATTTAATTATATTTTTCGAAGGGGAAACCCAACAATAATTAATTCCTTAACATAACACTTTATATTGAGAAATGTGTTTTCTAGGTTTATGGACCTGGGACCCATTTTCCCATGGGCGAATGGATCCTCCCTAAAAATTTGGACGTAAATTTAAACTAGGTTTTTGGTGGTATTTTAATGATTTCAAATCTATAATTCAATGCGAGTTTGTGATATTTGAATTTGGGAAATTAAGGATACATACCTATAAATACAAGGTCATTTCACTACATTTCACCTAGAATTTTCAAGTGAGAAAAAGTATAAAAAATTTTATGATCAAGGGAATTGAAGAGTAGATATATCAGAGTTTTATTGCAACATTCAAGATCCATTCATCATGTCAAATTCTTCTTGCATCATGCATGTTTTTGGAGCTAACATTGTGATTTAGGTTTCATGATCAAGTCGAGCATTCAAAGTATCATTAATTCAAGAAAGATTCAAGTGACAAGATCCACATCCATTTCAACTATCTCATGCAAGTTGTAGACCTATTAAGATCCCCATTATCAAGGTTTCATACAAGGGTTTTTTGAGTGGTAACATAGCTTTGTTCATTCTTCATTCCCTCTTTCATGCATTATTTCAATTCAAGGTTTGATTACCAAAACAAGGTTTGAAAAAGGAAAACCCCTATCACCCGAAACAAATTTTTTTATCTCTTGTATTGGTGATTGCAGATTTAGGTCAAAGAAGACTTGAAGACCTTTTGAAGTGCAATATTTACAAAGTTTTCAAAGTTGTTGTCAAATCACAGAATCTCACCTACAGATCAAATTTCTGACTTTTTGACATAGAAACCTAGAAAAATTATAAGCTTTGGATCTACACCATAGGCTCTTGAAAGATTGTTGCAACCACTATAGTTGGAGCCATTTTCTCATGGGTGAATGAGTCTCAGATCAGCTTCTAAAAAGCACTTTTGGTGACTGGTACACAAGTCTCTTCCCTTCTCAAATCTGCATTTTGTTTACTAGTTCTACAAATATTGAGTTTACTATTGATGTTTCAAGTGTTAGATTGCATTTTGATGTTGATTTTCTATTTTTATTTTGTCTCCCCAAATTTTTGTTTGACCTTGACCCCCATCAGGTTCAATCACAAGGAAATCTGAAGATTCTCACTTTGACTTGATTCACTTAAGGGTTGATAATCAATTCTTTGTGGGGATCTCATTTCCTAATGAAATAGAGAAAAATAGGTCCTTCACCCCACCTTAACATATCCAAACCTATTTGTCTTCATTTCAAATCTAATTTTGAAAGATAATTTTTTAAGACTTTCAAAGAATTATACATCCATAAATTTTTTTCTCTTGATTCTCAATTGCTTCAAAGTGATTATTTTGATCATATGTTTTCTCATTTTTGATGATACACTTGGCAACATTGACTTTGTAATTTATTTGATGGTATTTTATGATAGGGAATGAAGAGGGAAGAAAATTGTATGAGGAGGGGAAACAAAGGGCATGAAGAGGGTAGCAAATGGCATGAGGGGCAACAAAGGGCATGAAGAGGGTAGCAAAGGGCATGAAGAGGGAAACAAAGGGCATGAGGAGGGGCAGTAAAGGGAATGAAGAGGTCCGAAACAAAGATCATGAGGAGGGGGAAGTACATAAAGAACCATAATCATCAATCATTTCATTCAACATGTGTGAAGCAAAACTTGTAATATGATGTGATAGATGATGTAATGTGCCATGGTGTATAGGTAATTTTTTAGTTAGAAATAGTCTAGCCCCTACAAGTGTACACATGGTAAGTGGTGTAGAAGGGATTGTGACATGTATGGGAATCATGTATTTGGAACTAGTGTGGCTCTCACAATGTGTATGCATGGGCACCTTATAATGTTGATATAGATAAAATCATGAGACATAAGGCAATCAATGAGTTAGTACTTGTGTGGCCCAACATGTGCTCACATGACACTATATAAACTCGGTATAAAATATAATGCATCATAGAGTTGGAGCTAGTGTGACATGAAATATGCAAGAATGGCACTAGCCAAATTTTATGTAGATAGAATAATGAAACATATGGAGCTTGAGTTGGAACCAATGTGACCCCCATGACACATGCAAGCATGAAACCATGTAAAATTTATGTAATGCTAAGATATTCTAATAAGGACTGTATGCTCCTTACAAATTGAATGTGGGCTGAAATCACACAGTCAATTTGACAAGAGAGAAGTAATTTGATGTGGTGATTTTGGTAAGCTAACCAACAATATATCTTCTCAATGAGTTAATTAGAGTTAAAATACAATAAAATATAATATACATTGATTTTATTTTGTCTAAATTTGTTTCATTTGAATATGAAAGAACCTCTCAATAAGTAAGGATGAAAATTTATCTTCTAAGGGTATGTTGAGTACTATAAAGATAAGGATGATTAATATGATGCATTTTATTATATTAACAAGATCTAATCTAATCCCTTATAAAAATATAATGCATTTGATTAACCTGGTATGTATGTTGAGTACTCATAATTTTGAATACTTAGAAAAATCTAATCCAAAAATCAACACAATAACAAAATCAAAGTATTATATTAAGCATTTGTGATAAGATGTGATAAAGAAACATAAGTGAAAGATGGAAAATGTAAAGCACAATTATAAATACTTGGCATACCTTAAAATCCAAGATTCAATTTGAGAAACTACCAATTATATGTAGTTTGTTTTTCTTCTTGCATCAAACTCCTCAAGAATTTGATATTTTCACAAAGTTTCTTCCTTTTCAATGCTAAATTCTATATAACTCTAATAGAATTACAAAAATGTATAGAATTAGCCAATCTATAATATGAAATTATAATAATAAAATCATAATTACTATTGCAACACTAAAAACATGAAAAATTTGAGTTCATATAATCAAATTTGATGTAAAAACTTTATTATTTCCTCCTTCCTAAGTTGGAAAGCAATAAAAAGGTAATGGAAAGGTGGTGGAATGCTTAAAATTTGTATATGCTTTCCCCAACAACATGAAAAAGCATTTTTTTGTCAAATAACATGTAGAAGCAAGAGAATGACAAAGCATGTAGGCCTAGATCATGGGTTTCATGCTCTTTTGAATTTTTTTAGAAGTTTACAAAATATGCTCACATTATAACATGCTCATGGTATAATGTGAGTGTGTTTTGGATTGCACAAAATGACGCAAAATATAAACTTTTCCAAAGTGTGCTCACATTTTTGATGAAATTGTTAAGAAATTCTTGAATATTATCATGTCTGTGTAGTAGGTTAGTTTGAGACATATCTATGAGACCTTTATTCAAGCAATGATGACACCTTGTAAGTGCTATGTATGTGTTGTTTTGTGTGTGATATGAAATTTCACCACAATTCCCTTGTTATATGTCATATGTGTTATTGTACATGACATAACCCTTTGTGTGTGTGTTTTGATTCAATACAACATCCCTATACCCTATACACTTAACCGTACACTCTCAACCCTTCACCCTATGCCTTATACCCTCAATCTCTCAACCCCACACCCTACACCCTATACCCTCAACCCAATAATTAAGCCCTATTTCCTCAACCCTCAACCCTGTACCTTAAATCCTAAACCCTACAACCTCAAACCTCATCCCTATACCCTATAACCTCACCCTTATGCCCTAAACCCTAAATATTGTCCCTCAACCCTATACTTAAACCATTAACCATACAATCTCAACCCTTCACCCTATGCCTTATACCCTCAATCCATATTGTAAACCCTAAACCTAATATCCCAAACCCTCAACCATTAACCCTAAACCCTCAACCCCCAACCCTTAAACCCTCTACCCTCTACCATCAACCCTCTACCCAATACATTAAACCCTCAACCCTAATCCCTCAACTCTATGCTTTAAACCCTAATCCCTCAACACTCAACCCTAATCCCTCAATCCTATACTTTAAACCCTAATCCCTCAACCCTATACTTTAAACCCTAATCCCTCAACCCTTAACCCTAATCCCTATCCCTAAATCCTTAACCCTCAACCCTTAAACCCTCAACCCTCAATCATTAAACCCTAAACCCTTAAATAATTAAACCCTTAAACCCTCAACCCTCAACCCTATACAATGAACCCTCAACATTAATACCTCAACCCTATACCTTAAACCCTAATCCCTCAACCCTCAACCCTTAAACCTTAATACCTCAACACTCAACCTTTAATCCCTCAACCCTAAACCCTCTACCCACTACCCTATACATTAAACCCTCAACCCTATACCTTAAACCCTAATCCCTCAACCCTCTACCCTATACATTAAATCGTCAACCCTAATCCCTCAACCCTATATCTTAAACCCTAATCCCTTAACTCTCAACCTTTAAACCCTCAACCCTTAAGCCCTAATCCCTCAACCCTCAACCCTTAAACATTCAACATTCAACCCTATAATTTAAACCATCAACCCTAATCCCTCAAACCTATACCTTAAACTCTAATCCCTCAACCCTCAACCCTTAACCCTTTGAATCATCGATTTTGGGTGTAGGTGTTATAACTCTCTTGCTCAATTAGGGTTTTTCACCTAAAGGAGAGAGATAGACCCCTAAAATCTAGGTGGTTTACTCAAAATAATGCAAGTACAATGAAAATATGCCTAAATGCAATAAAATAAAGAGAGACTAGTTATTTATGTAAAACCTAAGGAAAATGAAGTGTTTGAAAACACTGTATGATATGCATAAATGAACTTGAAACATAGAAAAATGAAAGCAAAACTTAAAAAAACTGAATGGAGTGCACCTAGAAGTAGAATTTTGATGCTGGAAGGTTTTGGAATGTTTCAAAAAGTATTGTTGATGACCATTGGGACTCATTCACCACAAATGGTGAATTAGTCCTACTTCTGGTAAATTCTACTGAAACAACTTTCAGGATAACAGGAACTAAAAACCTAAGAAAACACTTTCTCCATCCTAGCAGTGGGACTAATTTGCCATAGTTGGCGAATTAGTCCACCTACAAAAATCTATAAATTTTGAAGTCAACTCTATGGGTCCAAATCTATACTTGTCTTCTTGTCAGGTTGACGGATTCAAATTTGTAGAAAATGGGTTGAATGATGTCTCCAATCTTGAATTAGGTATTTGTTGACTTGAATAGCTTTGATGACTTGTTGAAAACTTTTCAACACCTATCTCTTTGACAAATCTACCTACATGACCTACAAACACACATGCAAAGAGGGGAAAAATGTTTAAGGGTTAGAGTATAAGGGTTTTCCTAGGTCAAACCCCACTTTGGTAATCAAACCCTATGAAATGAAATGAAATAGGAAAATGCTGAAAAAATAACATACAAGTGTCATAAACTCACCAAACCCTTGTTGTTGAAGTATGTAGATATGTTAATGGCTACTCCAAGATACTTGATTGAATGATATTATGATGCTTAAGTAAATTCTTGAATGCAAGAATGAATGAGATGATTGAATGGGTGAATGGGGGGGTTAAAATGAATAGAAAAACACTTATGCCCTAATTTCCTGAAAATACATCATAGTCCAACCTAAGGTCTTAATGAATAAAAACCCGAAAGAAATTTGAATTTATTTTGAATTTTGTGCCAAGAGGGACTCATTCACCACCCATAGCGAATGGGTCCCACTCAAGGCAAGCAAGTGGGTGTCGGGAATTAAGGTGCCTTTAATGATATTTTTCGGGTTTATATTAAAAAAATACACTCAATTAATGCCTATAAGTGCATAAAGGGGCCAAATAAAGCATAAGAAAGATGTATTTAGTGATGACAAGTCTAGAAAAGCATGAAAATTTGTTACAAGACTTTACAACACTTTAAAATAAGACTTGTTAAGGAATAAAAAGGGAATAAACCCTAAACTCATAAACCCTTAATCCTAAACCCTAAACCTCAACGCTTTTAAACCTCAACCCTAAAACCTCAAACTCCTCAACCCCTCTACCCTCCTATACATTAAACCCTAATCCCTATCCCAAACTCCAAGAACCCTAAACCCTCAAACCATCAACTTCAACCCTAAACCCCTCAACCAACCCTAAACCATCAACCATAAACTGTCAACCCTCAACCCTTAAACCCCAACCATTAACTTCTTCTACTCCTATATTGAACCATCAACCCTAATCCTCAACCCTTAAACCCTAAACCCTCAACACTTAAACCCTAAACCCTTAAACCTTCAACCGTTAAACCCTAATCACTAAACCCTCAACCCTCAACCCTATCCCTAAACCCTCAACCCTCAACCATCAAACCTTAACCCTTAAACCCTAAACCCTAAACCATGAAACCCTTAACCCTAATCCCTCAAGCCTATACCTTAAACCCTAAACCCTCAACCCTCAACCCTTAAACCCTAAACTCTCAATCCTCAACCCTCAACCCTCAACTGACCTCAAATCTATACCCTAAACCCTTAACCCTAATCTCTCAACCGTAAACCGTAAACCCTAAACCTTCTACCCTATACATTAAACCCTCAACCCTAATCCCTCAAACCTATACCTTAAACCCTAAACCCTACACCCTACAACATCATTCCTATAATTAAGCCCTAATATGTCAACCCAATGTCTTAAACCCTAATGGACCTATACCCTATACACTTAACCTTGGACACTCAACCCTAAACATTATCCCTCAACCCTCAACACTATACCCTATACCCTATGCCTTATACCTTACAACCTATGCCATAAGTTACCCTATACTTAAGCCCTAATCCCTTAACCCTCATTCATATGCCTTATACCCTCAAACTTAAACCCTAAACCCTATACTTTAGACACTCAACCTTGAACATTATCCCTTAGTTGTATACCTTCAACCCTATACCTTAAACCTTGAACCCTACAACCTTAACCCTCATCCCTATACACAATAACCTCACCCTTATACCCTAAACCTTGAATATTATCCCTCAACACTATACTTAAACCATTCAAACCATACACTCTCAACCCTTCACCCTATGTCGTATACCCTTAATCCATATTGTAAACCCTAAACCCAATATCCTAAACCCTAATTCCTATAACTTACTTAATCTTATACATTCAATGAGATGAACATTATCCCTCAACTGTAAACCTCAACCCTCTACCGTATAATTCTTAATCGACATTTGTTCCTAATCCTCAACCTCAACCCTAATCCCTCAACCCTATACCTTAAACCTTAAACCCTACACCCTACAACCCTATACTTAATCCCTAATCCTCAACCCTATACTTAAGCCCTAATCCATCAACCCAATATATTAAACCCTAATGGACCTATACCCTATGTACACTTAACCTTTGACACTTAACCCTAAACATTATCCATCAACCCTCAACCCTATACTTAAGCCCTAATCCCTCAACCCTTATCCATGTATGACTTATACCCTCAACCTTAAACCTTTCACCCTATACCTTAGACACTCAACCTTGAACATTATCCCTCAATTGTAAACCCTCAGCCCTATACCTTAAAACCTGAACCCTACAACCTCAACCCTCATACCTGTACCTTATAACTTCACCCTTATACCCTCAACCCTATTTTTACACCCTAAACCATACACTCTCAATCCTTCACCCTATACCTTATGGAACCTCAATTCATACCATAAACCATAAACCCAATATCATAAACCCTAATCCCTATACCTTACACATTTAATCTCATACACTCAATACGTTGAACATTATCCCTCATTGTAAACCCTCAACCCTCAACCCTATACCCTCTACCTATTACTTAAGTCCTAATCCATCAACCCTCAACCCTATACCTTAAAACCTAAACCCTAAAACCTCAACCCTCATCCCTATACCCTATACCCTAAACCCAAAATATTGTACCTCAACCCTATACTTAAACCCAATACTTAATCCATTAATTGTGAACCCTCAATCCTATACCCTCTACCCTATACCCTCAATTTTATACTTAATCCCTAATCCCTCAAACCTTAACCCTATACCTTAAACACTAAACCCTACACTCTCAACTCTCATCAATATACTGTATACCCTCAACCTTGAACATTGACCCTCAAACCTATACTTAAAACCTAAACCATACACTCTCAACCCTTAACCCTATGTCATATTCCCTCAACCCATACCCTAGACCCTAAACCCAATATCATAAACCCTAATACCTATACCCTACACACTTGATCTTATACAATCAATGGGTTGAACATTATCCCTCAAATGTAAACCCTCAACCCTATACCTTGTACCCTCAACCCTAATTAATTAAGCCCTAATCCCTCAACCATCAACCCAATACCTTCAAGCCTAAACCCTACACCCTCAACCCTCATCCCTATACCCTATACCCTCACCCTTATACCCTAAACCTTCAACATTGTCCCTCAACTTTCAAAACTATACTTAAACCCTAAACCCTACACTCTAAACCCTTAACATTATGCCTTATACCAAAAAACCATACCCTAAACTCTATACCCAATATTGTATTACCCTAATTTGTATACCCTAAAAACATAATATTATACACTCATCCCTAAACATTATCCTTCAATTGTAAACCCTAAACCCTCAACCCTCAACCCTACACCCTCAACCCTCAACCATTTACCTTAAACTCTAAAACCTACACCCTTAACTCTCATTTGTATACCCTATACCCTTGACCTTATACACTAAACCTTGAACATTGTCCCTCAACACTATACTTAAACCCTAAACCATAAAATCTCAACCCATCACCCTATGCCTTATACCCTCAATCCCTATACCCTATACCCTCATCCTTGAACACTATCCCTCAACTCTCAACCCTAAACCCTACACCCTCAACCCTTATCTCTATACCCTATACCCTACTCTCAACCTTATACCGTAAACCTTAAATATTGTCCCTCAAACCTATACTTAAACCCCAAAACCTACACTCTCAACCCTTAACCCTATGCCTTATACCCTTAACCCATACCCTAAATCTTATACACAATATCCTCAATCCTAATCCTTATATAGCCTATAAACTTAACCTTATACCACATTATCCCTCAACCATAATCCATCAACCATCAACCCCATACTTAAACCCTAATACATTCAACCTTGTACCCTAACTTACCCTAAACTGTAAGCCCTCAACCCTATATTGAATATCTTAAACTCTAATCCCTATAGCCTATGCACTTAACCCTATACCCTCAACCCTGAGCACTATCCCTCAACCCTCAACCCTATACCTTAAACCCTAAACCCTACACCTTCAACTCTCATCCCTATACCCTAAAGAATTAGCCTAATACCCTAAACCTTATACTCTAGAGCTTCAAGTTGACCATTTTGGTGTATATAATTTGACACAATTTTTAAAGCCACTTTGGGACCCCTCCTAATGGTGAATACTCACTCTAAGGAAATGAATGCCACAATAAATACATAAAAATATACATACATTCATACATATGTACATACATACAACCATACATACAAACATACACATACATACATTTGAAAGCATACATACATACATACATACACACACATTTTCATATATACAAACATACATATATTCATACATATACATTCAAGCACACAAACATACATACATACAAACATACATACATACAAACATACATACAAACATGCATACATAAAACATACATTTAGCAAACTTACACAAAAACAATTTCAAGCAAGACATAATGCGAGCACATTATAACACGCTTGCATTATGTCAAAGTTGTGACATAACACAAGGACATTATAACACACTCACGTTTTGTCCTACTTTGGGAATCCCCAAGCCTTTGGCTTGGATTTGCTTTGGATTTCCAACCAAAAGGCTTGGGATGCCTTTCCAACACCCAAAAATGTGTTTTTGCATATTGTACAAAATTTCACATAATCTTGTTCATGCTAACCATCAAGTTTGCACATGTTTCAAGGTCAAGTAAAATAAACACTTGGGTAATGTTAAGCTGTCTCTTAGCTATTTAATGATGTAATTCTTTTCACATTTTGACTATGTTAAGACTTTCATCTTTAATTTCTTTTGTTGGTGTATTCGTTTTTTAATTAGAAACTACTGTTTGGTATGTTTTACTTCATTTTTTAAAAGTTCATTGAAATTTCAAATAAATTACTCTTTTATAAACTAGACTCTATTCTACACATATTCAAAAAAATTCTCGATTTTTGATTAGTTTTAAAAAATTATAGGGTTAACATAGTCAAATTTTTGTTTTTCAGGATGTGTCCACTTTGAAAATTCATAAAAAAAAAATATTCATTAAAAAATTATCAAGAAAATTTGAGAGCACAATAAATGTTGTTATCTAATTTCTCACCAAAGTGATTTTAAAAATACTAAAAAAAGTTAACCTTCTGACTTACCCACAATAGACACTGTGTTATGTTTTTTTTGAAAAAAATAGGACCAATTTGTGTGGGTAACTTGTTTGAACCCCTTAGTCTCTACCATTTAAAAAAAAGGTAGTTTAGAAAGTAAATTCAAAGCTCTATGGTCCTTGTTTTTGTTGCATCTTAAAATTTTGAGTGTAACCTCAATTTCTTGTTCTAGGTCAGTATTTCCTAATTTAAAAGAAAAGTGGCCACTTAAGACCCCTTTTTGGTCCCTCATCTTTGTGGAGTTACCCATATATTCATTTATGGTTTTCCCCCTAATTCAATTCCTTACATCACATGGATACAACTAAGGGGGCATATATTTATTTTAACAATATTATGTTGATCTTTCAAGTAGTGATAAGTTCTACGTAGAATCATTATTGTGACTAAATAGATTGATACCACATGACAAACCATGTGCTCCATGTGCCTTCTCACCCTATAGCCATTGATCCAACTAAAAATTTACTCATTTCTTGTTCTTTCTATTTTCTAGACAATTATAATCCTCCTTCTCGATATTCATCTCCTCCTTCCATCCCATGGTTGCTGTCCTTTGATGTTTGAATATTTACTTTACATGCATTTTTGGGAGTGCTACATACTTTGAGATGCATGATCATTCTATGATTCACATGCACCTCATGCTGTAGGAAAATAATAGTTATACAAGTTGCATACCCATGTCATTTCCTATTTAGTTTTGTGCCTAGTTTAAATATATATATTAATACATGTACATATTGACAAATGACATAATCTTAAGCAAAGTTAGGTTCATTCTTTTAGCCTTTTATCCCTCTTTATACACACATATTCCCAGATACTTAGCTCCCATAAATTATCCTTATAAGAACTTACTCCAATATATTCACCTAATCCTCATGTTTATTATACCTATCCATACACCTACCATGGTATAACTATTAGCCACCTCGATTAATAATTTTCTCTTTTTGAGTCATTTTTGTAGTTGTGAGGTTACATAGTATAATACATTCACCTAATCCTCACATTTATTATATCTATCCATACATAGACCTTGGTATATCTATTAGCCACAATCTAACTATTTTAATCAACTAAGGTCATTTCCATGGTCACAAGTCAACTATCTATTTGTGAACTTGACATTACACTTTTTAAACCTAAAATTTAATTTTGGTTGATTGACCCCTTTATTTCCCTACTCTAAGTTGACTATGTAAACATTTTACATAATTTGATACTATGTGCTAGTATTTAATGATATTTAATGCATTCATTCTAACATATTTAGAATTCAACAATCTTCTCTCATTCTAGTGCATTAAAGAAGCAATCAATGGAAAAATATTTGGATTTGGTTAATTAAAAATAGTAACAAATTTACATATATCATAATAAGGTCCTTACATGTTATTGCTAATGTTTTACTCATATTTTT